>WSYH01009635.1:0-25427 GCA_036426205.1 Ascaphus truei | reverse complement strand
GAGGGGAGATGCTGAGACAGATCTAGGAAAGAGTAGAGTGATTCTGGCAGCAGCATTTAGGATAGATTGTAGGGGAGACAGGTGAGAGGCAGGAAGGCCGGACAGCAGGAGGTTACAGTAATCAAGACGGGAGAGAATGAGGGCCTGAGTCAGAGTTTTAGCAGTCGAGCAACAGAGGAAAGGGCGTATCTTTGTTATATTGCGGAGGAAAAAGCGACAAGTTTTAGAAATGTTTTGAATGTGAGGGGCGAATGTGAGAGAGGAGTCGAGTGTGACCCCTAGGCAGCGTGCTTGGGCTACTGGGTGGATGATCGTAGTTCCAACAGTAATGTGGAAGGAGGTAGTAGGGCCAGGTTTGGGAGGAAGTATGAGGAGCTCTGCTTTAGCCATGTTGAGTTTAAGGTGACGGAGGGCTATCCAGGATGATATAGCAGAGAGACATTCAGAAACTTTGGTCTGTATAGCAGGTGTAAGGTCAGGTGTTGAAAAGTATATTTGTGTCTCGTCAGCATAGAGGTGATATTTAAACCTAAAGATGTTATTAGGTCACCTAGAGAGAGTGTGTACAGAGAAAAGAGAAGAGGTCCCAGGACAGAGCCCTGGGGTACCCCCACAGAGAGATCAATAGAGGAGGAGGAGGTGTTAGCAGAAGAGACACTGAAAGTACGATGGGAGAGGTAGGATGAGATCCAGGATAGAGCTTTGTTCTGAATTTATTCTCCTTTATTGAGAGGACTGGGAACTTATCCATCAGGTTTAATATACCTGGTAGTGCGCCAAGGACTTTTTCTCTTTGTTTAGTAAAATAATGGTGGTTAAAAATTGACAAACATTAGACATCCGCTGATGATCCTATGTCGAGTGCAGGGTGACGCCCTGGATCGCTAATGCTGAAACAGATAATTGAGCTGTATTAAATCAATTATGCAAGGAGGGGGTCTGAAATGCAGACTTCCCTGGTAAAGTGGTGTTAATGGGCGTAGAGTAGAGGAGAAGGTGCTAATAATAGAGAGGTGTTATGCAACCTTGTCAGCACTTAATTGGTCAATAGTTCAATTAGTGGCTTTAGCAGACACTTGTGTAATAACAAGCGGCATGGTAGGAGAGTCTTATAAAAGCTTGTTCCCTGCACCTAAGGAGCCCTCGACTACCCAAGGATTGGTGCAAGTGATAGCTAAGAACACACACAATAGCCCAAAATGTTAACGCCTAACTCCTCTGTAAAGTACTTCACTAGGAGAGCAGTACCAGATACAAAAAGGCTACAATGTCACACTTAAAAAGCCACTAGTAACGTAGTTACAATAAATCTCTGTTCCAATAAAATTGGATGTATTCTGTAGTGGTGCTAACATAGCTCCCACTTATGTAGCTGCGGTTACACAGTCATTTATATAGGTTACAGCTCTATCTGATAATCTTACTAAGTTCATCTATAGTGGTTCAAGCCCGTACATGAATATGGGCTATAGTTATACCTAAGACAATACTCTGTACTATACTATAGTGGTGCTAGCCCATTCATGAATATTGGCTGATATACAGGCATACCCCGCTTTAAGGACACTCACTTTAAGTACACTCGCGAGTAAGTACATGTCGCCCAATAGGCAAACGGCAGCTCGCGCATGCGCCTGTCAGCACGTCCTGAACAGCAATACTGGCTCCCTACCTGTACCAAAGCTGTGCGCAAGCAGGGAGACTATAGAGCCCGTTACACATGCATTATTTACATCAGTTATGCACGTATATAATATAACGATTGCAGTACAGTACATGCATCGATAGTGGGGAAAAAGGTAGTGCTTCACTTTAAGTACATTTTCACTTTACATACATGCTCCGGTCCCATTGCGTACGTTAAAGCGGGGTATGCCTGTACTTACACTATTCAGCTACTATCTCCTCCCCTATAACTGCTTCCCAAAAATATTCAATGGAGCAAGTGGAACAAAATTGGAACAAAGAATCTTGATAAATTGGTGCATTGGGACACAGTCAAAAAGACTCAATTTGCACCTGTTTTTTTTTTTTGTAATTTATTTAAATGCTCAGTTGCAATACTTGATACATTTCCCCAGATCTCTTAGGGGGCACATTTACCCCGCACCTATTCCAGTGCTAACACCGAATTACGTCAATGGGAGTAAACGGCGGAACAGGTTTAATAACCCGTACCGGCACTTGATAAAGGTGTCCCATGTGGCTTTATTCTATATATATATATATTGAAGTCTATGCGAATTTTGGGATGAAAAAGGCCTGAACGTCTGCCTTGGTGTATATAGAATTGCCTCCCCCCATAGTAGCTGTTGATTTTTATGTTATCTGCTAATTGTCTATTCTCTATGTCTGCTTTTAATGATTATAAACACTTAAGCCAAGTCTCTAACAAGGCCTAAGAAAGCTTAGTGTGATCTTCCGATCATCCCTGCAGGCTGGAAATGTAACCTGTATCCCCCCTTCGTGTCCTCCGGTTACATGCAATGAAGCTTTCATGTCCGAGTGCTGCTTGAGATGCCCAGGTCAGTATTGCTGATGGTTACTACCAGCGCCGGCTCCAGGAATTGTGGATCCCCTTTCCTCTGAGTACAATAGGCCCCCTGCCTAGGCTTCCCCGGCAACCACTGGTCCTTCTCCAAATGGGACTGGGTTCTAAGGAAAAGTCCCTTGGCGCCGGCCTTGTTGAGAATCACTAGGTGCACAAACCACTGGATACCATAATATGGGACCATTTTTACTCAATTGTAGGCTAAAGCTGGTAAATTCCGGGCATTATTGAAATTCCTGCTCTTTGATTGGTTAAAATTCCAGGCTTTATTCAATCAGTAATGGGCCGGAAATTTTGGCACCCTGCCAAGTTTTTAAGCCAATCAGCTTTCAGTTCTCATTCATTAAGAGTGAGATCAGCTCTTAGACAGGGGAGGTGATTGGACATGAGGCAGCAGCAAGGCACAGACTCCTCCCCCACCCTGCCTGCAGCCAACACGGACTCCTCCCCCACCCTGCCTGCAGCCAGGCACTGACTCCTCCCCCTCCCTGCCTGTCAGGCCAAGTACCCTTGACTCCTTCCCCCCCCCCCTCCCCCCACCCTGCCTGCAGCATGCACTGACTCTCCACCACCCTGCCTGCAGCCAAGTACTGACTCTCCCCCACCCTGCCTGCACGCAGCACTGACTCTCCCCACACCCTGCCTGCAGCCAAGGCACTATTCTTTCCCCACCCTGTCTACGACCCAGGCACTGACTCCTCCCCCACCCTGCCTGCAGCAAGGCACTGATTCTCTCCCACCCTGCGCAGCCAGGCACTGACCCCCCCCACCCTGCCTGCAGCCAGGCACTGCACCTTCCCCCACCCTCCCGCAGCCAGGCACGTGACACCTCCCCCACCCTCCCTGCAGCCATGCACTGACTCCCTTCCTCCCACCCTGCCTGCAGCCATGCACTGACTCCTCCCCCACCCTGCCTGCAGCCATGCACTGACTCCTCCCCCACCGCTGCCTGCAGCAGGCCACTGACTCCTCCTCCATCCTGCCTGCAGCAAGGCACTGATTCCTCTCCCACCCTGCCTGCAGCCAGGCACTGACTCCTCCCCCACCCTGCCTGCAGCCATGCACTGACTCCTCCCCCACCCTGCCTGCAGCCAGGCACTGACTCCTCCTCCACCCTGCCTGCAGCAAGGCACTGATTCCTCTCCCACCCTGCCTGCAGCCAGGCACTGACTCCTCCCCCACCCTGCAGCCAGGCACTGACTCCTCCCCCACCCTGCCTGCTGAGAGCTTCACACAGGAGAGTGAGGGGAAAAGTTTGTGTGTCTGCTGTGGGTTTTGCGATTGTAAACGGGGTCAGCAGAGTGTTTTAATGGTGTGTGTGTGTGTGTCTTCTGTTGGTGTGTGTTTTGTGGGTGTAGAGGGGGCAGCAGAGTCTGTTTTGTTGGTGTGTGTCTGCAGTGTGTGGGTTTACAGGGGGCTGCAGTGGGTGTAGATGGGGGGCTGCTGGTGTGTGTTTTGTGGATGTAGAGGGGGGCAGCAGTCTGTTTTGTGTGTGTGTGTGTTTTGTGGGTGTAGATGGGGGCTGCAGTGTGTGTGTGTGTGTGTGTGTGTGTGTGTGTGTGTGTGTGTGTGTGTGTGTAGAGCATGGGTGTAAACTGGGAGGCGCAATACTTTTGGGGGGGGGGGCACGGCTCACTTACCTGGCTTCAGTCAGCTTCAGTCCCCGCTTCAGTCCCCGCGTCTCCATGACAATGCGGCGTCAAATGACGTAGCCGGGTCATGTGACGTGACCCCGCGGCGTCATTTGACGCCCGTTGCCATGGAGACGCTGCTTCAAATGACGCTGTGATGTCAGATGACCCCGCGTCATTGGATGCCGCATCAGAGGTAAGGGGGGGGGGGCGCCACACAGGGGGAGAGCAGACAGGGGGGGCGCAGCGCAGGAAGTTTGTGCACCCCTGGTGTAGAGGGTGGAGGAGGGCTGCAGAGTGTGTTTTTGTGTGTGTATGTCTGCAGTTTTGTGGGTTTACACGGGGCTTTAGTGTGTGTTTGTGGGTGTAGAGGGGTGCTGGTGTGTGTTGTGTGTGTGTGTGTGTGTTTTGTGAGTGTAGAGGGTGGAGGAGGGCTGCAGTGTATTTTGTGGGTGTAGTGATGTGGGGACTGCAAAGTGTGCTTGTGTATATCTTGAGGGGGGCTGCAGAGTGTGTGTGTATAGAGGGGGGGCTGCAGAGCGTGTGTGTATAGAGGGGGGGCTGCAGAGCGTGTGTGTATAGAGGGGGCTGTGTGCATGTACAATTTCCTTTTAATAAAGACGTGCTGTAAAAGCAAAAGAATGCAGACAATCATGCTGATAAATATAAATATGACTACAAAAATGTCAATTTTTTTTAATAAAAAATGTAAAAAAAAAAAATAAGCCTACATTTAGCCGATAATAGTAATAATCCCCTCAGAACAGGGCATTATTGGCCAGTAATGCCCTTTTCTTCGGGGATTATTACTTAAGTATTAAACCCTAAAGCACCTTATGGTCTACGCAGTTGAAAGTACTACAGTATAAGGTGTCTAAGGGCTTTGTGCCGCCTTGTAAATCAGCACCCTTCTTGTAAACTGAATATTTAGGCTTAAGTAACACACACCATGCAACACATTGCAATATAGCATATTAATATGGGAAAGGAGCTGCTATCAACCCTAGAAAAAGCCACAACCAGTGAACACAGTTTACAAGACTGGCATTACTAGCAGCTAGGCAATGAAATGATAACCCAACTGGTACAATGAATCTCCATGAGATGTCTCTGCACTTTCTTTACTGCTTACTGCTGGTGTCTTTGCATGACTCGTTGTTTACATTACAGATGGGTGTGAATTCCAAGGACAGCTTTATCCTCACGGAGCCACGTTTAGCCGGGATGAGAGTGGATGTGCCTCCTGTTTGTGTCAGGTCTGGAAAGCTCGCGTTTCACACACAAATGACCAATGTTACAGAATAGAAACTGGATTATCCCAGCCTCTAATTGGCCCTATGATAGAGCCACTCAGCAGAGGGGGCTGTTCTATAGAGTTGGGTGTATGGTATTCTGTCCGGCTAAACTATAGGGCTTTGCAGTTGATACAAAAAAAAAAAATAGTGACACAATGTTTCAGGGGTATTTGAGCAAGAATTAACTTTGTTCCCCCAAAATGTTGTGCCACTATTTGTCTTTTTTGAATTCTATTAAAATGGTCTGAGGATCCTTTGAACACTACGAGTGCAACTACTTTTCTTTGTCTTATACCTAGGAAATAAGCATACAGTATTTGCATATTTAAATTAGCTTATTTCCAAAGTGTCTCACCAGTTGCTTGCTGCTCTCTCTCCCTCCTATCCCCCCAAAACCCTTTTATCACGATAGTAGAGTTCAATTGAAATTGTCAAATTCGACTTGTCAATTTCCGCCCAAACGTTTCTGCCTAAAAAAAGTTCATTTCTGCCTAAAAGAACATTTAGTGAAATTTTGGCACTTTTATTTTTTATTTTTGGAACGTTCGAGCGTAACAAAAGGCAAACCGGATTCTGGAACATTCCCAGATCATAAGCGTTCAGCGTTCTACCAGAGAATTGAATGGGATCGTAGCGGAAGTAGAGTTCCTTCCACTTCAATCCATGTTACTGTGTGCAGGTTGCGGCCGTGTGACCGCTAAAGGTTCATATGTTGACATTTTGCACTGCGTGGCTGGCCCCTCGGGGGTTAAGAGATGCATCATCAAAACAATGACTCAAAATTACTCCGTCACCAATATACTTTTTATTTATTTATAAAAACGTTTTTACCAGGAAGTAATACATTGAGAGTTACCTCTCGTTTTCAAGTATGTCCTGGGCACAGAGTTATAAAAATACATGGTTACATTAAAAGAACAGAGGTTATACAGTCAATTCACAGACATTTCATGGTCAGATAGTTTCTTGGAAACTGTGGTACAGGGGATAAAGGGCTGGTGAGTTTACGGTTGCTGCAGAGCAGCTTTAACATCACCAAACATCAGCGAATTGCAGCAAATGGCTCACACCCTTTGGCTGCGCCAAAGGCTGCCCGCCTTTGGGGCAACACTGATGTACCTCCAAGCAGGATGCCTAGATCAAGTTACCTTCTGAGAGCGTCATTCTTCGTTGTTGTATCTCTTGCTCTGTAAACGTACTTGCTCTCTTCCTTACTTGCTCTCTCCCCTCTCTAGAATGGCGCAGTGGAATGTTCCTTTCTGCCTTGTCCTAATTTAGAGTGCCCCAGGGAGGACTGGGTGCTGGAGGTGGAGCAATGTTGCTTTAAATGCCAGGAGGCCCCAGAGAGAACAGGTGAGAGCGGAGTGTTCAGAGCTGCGACACATACACAATTGAAGGTGATGGGACAGCCACAGTGGCACATAGAGAGCTAGACTGGAGCTGGGATAAAATGAAAGCGCTTACACGTATAACAACGCCACTGTCCGCTTTAAAGGTGCAAAACAATCTTTTGTAAACAACAATCTAATTGACTTCCTTAATCTAATATAATCACAAAAACCACAAAACAAATGGATGCTTTTTGGGGGAAGGACATTAATTACAAATTGCATTTCTTGGGCGGCCTTTGAGTCTGAATGAGGGAGTGCTTGACAGTCAAGTGTTTTTTACCTGTATCCGTTATGTCTTTATGAACGAGTCCATAAGGATCAGGGGAAGAGATAGAGGGGGCTCGGTCTGTGTAGTCTCTTGATGAACACGCAGTGATATCAGACAAAAGGAAGCAGACAGAGGAAATCAAATCCCCGGCCATGTCTCCGCTCACTGTGTTTACAAACTAACTTAAAACAATGGTTTAAAAATATGTACAGGTGTCAGAGTTTGGTAAAAAGGCACCAGTCACCTAAATGTGACCCCTACAACATGTCCCTGCCATTAGTACACTTTAGTCTATGAGGGACTGACCCTATAAACATGTCACTGCCATTAGTACACTTTAGTCTATGAGGGACTGACCCTATAAACATGTCACTGCCATTAGTACACTTTAGTCTATGAGGGACTGACCCTATAAACATGTCACTGCCATTAGTACACTTTAGTCTATGAGGAACTGACCCTATAAACATGTCACTGCCATTAGTACACTTTAGTCTATGAGGGACTGACCCTATAAACATGTCACTGCCATTAGTACACTTTGGTCCTAGAAGGGAGTGGCACTGCGGCTCCTGTAATCATATCTAATATGATCCCTTCTCTGCTAATTTGTGTCCTCTCTTATTCCTCTTTCTTACTCTCTTCTGCCACGTGTTCCTCCTTTTCTATCACTTCTATGTTCTCTCTCTCTCTCTCTCTCTCTCTCTCTCTCTTCTGTTCTACTGTATGTCCTTCTCTCTCTTTACCCAGGATGCCCTTTTGATGATAATGGAGTTGAAATTCCCATTGGCCAGATCTGGTCTCCTGGGGATCCCTGTGCGATCTGCATTTGCCAGGTAACTATTTGGCATACCCCTAACATCCACCCCCTTCCCCAACCCTATTGGTACCAGCTGTGCTGCTGAAGCAAACTCCATGTTATCCAACACCCCCTAACACCCACACCAATAAACCTCCATAGATCTAGCAGTGCAGCTGGACTATACCCCATCCTGAGACACACACTGTCCCACAATGAGCATCCACTTTAACTTAGAGTGTAAGCTCTCAGGCGCAGGGCTCTCATTACCTTCTGTATCTGTTTGCACTTGTTTGTCCTTATCTGTATGTCATTCATATCACTCTGTACCCCCACTGTACCGCGCTGCGCCCCACAAAAAATAAGATAACAATAGTAATAATAACTAGAAATGTAATGGTCTATAATTTCAATTCTGAAATAATCCGTTTCCTCTGCTGGCCTGTGAAGTGATCCATTTATAATGTTTTTTTTTTATAAAAATGTGTACAAAAATAAGTGTGCTGTAACACAATATATTTATAAGGCAGTCTCCTGGAAACTGTGCTATCCATACATCGAGCTCAAGGAATGATCTAACTTTGATGTCGTCACTTATTTTTCCATAAATGCAACTGGATTAATACAGCAACTGCAACCTTGTTCATGAATGTCCACTTACAGTAGATTCTACTTGTAAGAGGTTTAGAATATCTTCACTTGGAATATAGAACAGACCAGACTGAATTACAGTGTCTACATAGGGGACATACACAGAACATACTGAATTACAGTGTCTACATACAGTAAGGGACATACACAGACCAGACTAAATTACAGTGTCTACATAGGGGACATACACAGAACATACTGAATTACAATGTCTACATACAGTAAGGGACATACACAGACCAGACTAAATTACATTGTCTACATAGGGGACATAGACAGAACAGACTGAATTACAATGTCTACATACAGTAAGGGATATACACAGACCAGACTAAATTACATTGTCTACATAGGGGACATACACAGAACAGACTGAATTACAGTGTCTACATAGGGGACATACACAGAACATACTGAATTACAGTGTCTACATAGGGGACATACACAGACCAGACTAAATTACATTGTCTACATAGGGGACATACACAGAACAGACTGAATTACAGTGTCTACATAGGGGACATACACAGAACATACTGAATTACAGTGTCTACATAGGGGACATACACAGAACATACTGAATTACAGTGTCTACATAGGGGACATACACAGAACAGACTGAATTACATTGTCTACAGTACATGGAGAACAGTAACAAACAGATGTAGCCAGACTTACGGTTCGCGTGAGTGTGCACGGGCCAGTGACCGCGCCGAATGTGGCACGCAAGGATTAACGCTGTTGAAGTCCCATTGAAAAGAAAGGAGCCCCCCCCAGCACTATTGTAGTAGCCACCTCCCCCAGCGCCTCAGTTTTTCAGCGTTTCACCGGCAGCCACGAGAAAGTTCAGACTGGCTACATCTGTAACAGACCACATTATAGTGTCCACATACAGTAGAGAATACCTACAGAGGAAATAGAATGACAGTGTCAATATAGAAAACACCCACAGAAAACTCTGAATTGCAGTGTCTACATATACAAGACCAACAGAGCAGACTAAATTACAGGTCTACATAGTATAATACAGCAGGCATAGGAGTCCATGTTAAAATGAACAAGAAGCTAAAGGTGATACTGTGCATTTTTGCATGTCATTACCCAGACTGCCTGGCTGCAGCGGAAGTACTGGATGCTAAGAGATAATGGGGACAGGCAGGGTTGCAGACATGTCTGAGACATGTGAATGCACTCACAACGTGGTATTTTTATTCCCTATGTGCTGTACGGTGGAGGGTTTGTCACTTTTTTGCCCACCATAACTTATTTTGTGTCCGGTCCACTGAATTACAGTATCTTCTACGTTGAGACGATCTGACATTCTTTGTAGGTCATGATATTGTTTATTAACAATGATACAGTATATCATCTTTTAACACTTTAAATGACTTCTTCTTTTTTTCTCACAATACCTGCGGTGTTTGGGTTTAGGCAGACAGCTCCATTGTGTGCAAGAAGACAGACTGTGTGGAGACCTGTCCTCATCCAATCACGGTACCAGGACAGTGCTGCCCTGACTGCTCAGCAGGTAATGTGCTCCTTACCTTACAGCAGACACTCATGACCATGGAAAAGATATGTAACACCCCTTGAAAATGAACGTACGATGTGTGTGTGTGTGTGTGTGTGTGTGTGTGTGTGTGTGTGTGTGTGTGTGTGTGTGTGTGTGTGTGTGTGTGTGTGTGTGTGTGTGTGTGTGTGTGTGTCAGCCATCCACAGCCCAAACTAAAAAAAAACACACCATTGCCACGTTTGCAATGTTGATTTTGCATCATGTCAACCCCATATTTTGTCTTTAGCCCTTGTCTGCAATGTCTACATAGGAGTCATTATTTTAAACAATAAGGCTATTTTTTAACCCCCATCCTTTCAGACACCAGATAAAAATTGGCACAATTTTGCAGCTGGAAGACGTTGATACATAACACCCTATATATGATAGAATAGGGTTATCGTATCTGTTATTAATAAGTTATTGGCTGTTATCGGTTCTCCGTGACAATTCAGACACTTCCGCACCTTGCTTCTATACAAGCATTCTAACATTGCGGAATACTACTGTGGCCCTTAAGGTAAGGTAATGTACAGTAGATATAAATGGTAGAGAATACAGATTTAATCAACGCTGGCAAAATATGGAAATATAATAATGTCCAAGTCTTTAAATGTACAGTATCTAACATGACATTACAATAAGTTGACGGCCCTTCTACTCCTAAATGTTTTTTTGATCTGGCCCTTTTGGAGAACTGGTGGAAGAGCCCCGGTTTCTAACCTGAGAGCACAGACAAGACATTGCGTTCCTGCACATAACGCTCTCTTTCTCTCTCTTAGGTTGCTCTTATGGCAGAAGAACATTCAGAAACAATGAAAGCTTTCCCTCAACGTCAGACCCCTGTCTGACCTGCATATGCCTGGTAAGGAGGGTCAGGATGAGGGACATTGGTAATATTGTGCCAGTTGGTAAGAGTTTGAAAAAAATGAGGGGGGAGCTGATGAGTCATGTCTGGAAATTACCCTGCTTCTTAAATCAGCAATCCCCCCACCCCACCTAATCCCCCCCCTATTTTAAAAATGAACTGCATTATTTTCAGCTAGGGGGACCCTCCCAGTGTCCGATATACTTACAGGTGAAGCAACAGAGTTTAAATCTCCCTCTAGGAAGAAAGAAAATGGCTGCCAGATCTCGAGCCAATAGGAAGCTGTAGCATCATCGGTTGATGCTTCCTACTGGATGGCTATTTAAATCCCCTTTAAAAACCAGGAAGTAATTTAAGTAACTTCACCAGTGGGTAGCTTGGAAACCAGAGGTGAAAATAGCACGGTTCATCTCCTGAGGAACCTCTTAGTTCCCATCCTGGAAAGAAAATGGGGGGGGGGAAGGTTAGTTATAGGGGATTGCAGCTTTAACAAGCTTTTCCCTCCTACTGTCTCTATACGTTCCCCTACCTTCCAATTAGATTGTAAGCTCCTCGGAGCAGGGACTCCTCTTCCTTAATGTTACTTTTATGTCTGAAGCACTTATTCCCATGACCTGTTATTTATATTATTTGTTATTTATATGATTACAACATGTATTACTACTGTGAAGCGCTATGTACATTATGGTGCTATATAAATAAAGACATACAATACAATACAATTGTCAGTTCACTCTTAGCTGTCCCCTTACAGATGGGCACCGTAGCCTGTTCTCCTATTGAGTGTGCCCTACGCTGCACTTACCCGTTTCACGATGAAGGAGAATGCTGCCCTGTGTGTCGAGGTACGTCCAGGTCAGGCCTCATCTCAATCTGCTCCTGAGCCTGTGCATCCCTGTGAGCAAGGTGTTTGTGTCCCTGCAGACTGCACATACGAGGGGAGAAAGGTGCTGAACGGCCAGACTTTTTCACTGGAAAGTGAGCCCTGCACTCAGTGCACGTGTCAGGTGAGAAACTTCCTTGGTCGCCGGTGGAACCTCTTCCATCTTGAACCGTGTTCCGCAGCCCAGATAAATACGGTCAAAGCCACCAAAAGCTTTTGTTTACCATAGAAATGTCAAAACGGTAAATAATTATTTGAAAATACATAGGGGCTAATTCTAATTCTAAGACATTTTGTCGCGGCCGTTCTGCTGCGATCAACTCGCCACCGGCGTTTAACCGCCACTCACGTCACCGCCGGCTGCTTCGCTGCCAAGGTAAGCCCTTAACCTTACCCTAAAGACCCCTAATATTAACCCCCAATACTAACGTTACCCCCTACACTGGAAATCTAACCCATATCCTTAACCCCTACCATGACCGCTAAAACCCTTACATTAACTTAACTTGTTGGCGAAACGACTGGCGACTGAGTGTTCAGCACTGGAGCGGCTGGGGTGAAGGGTGCCCTTGGCGGCCAGACACCGGCACCGATGTGGTCATGGCAAAACATCCGCCCCCAAATGTCTGATTCCGTTATTCTGTATCAGCCGAAGCTGCTGATCGGGGCGATTGACGTCAATGGGGCCGCTTCAGCTGATATACTGTAGAATGACGTAAAGTATAACATTAAAGCTGCAGTTCAAGCTGCTGTTTAAAAAAAAAAAAAAAGTTTCCATTCAATATGTGCATCAATACAATCTACACACTGACAAAGTGCATCAGCTCAGTTGCCGATCGATCCGTTCTCCTGTGATCGATCGGCAAAGATTCGGCTTGGGAGTTCACTAAATGGCTGTCAGTGCAGCAGAAGAGGACCCAAGATGCAAAGTCCTGTGTGGAAGATCATGTGACCAGGCAGTCGCTAGATACAATTGGTTCACTGCGAGAGAGAGGGCAGGGCTCAAAAAGGGGTGCGCCAGAGCCTGTTTCCGAAGAGGAAGGGGATGTGACTTTGTAAATGGTTGCTACGGAAACCATAAAATGCTTGTAACATTATAATACATTAAAAATAAGCCTTTAAACGTTTATTTTTTATGCTACAAGTATTTTCTCATAGTACAGAACTGATGTATTAAAAAAAACCACATGTAGGATATTGCTTGAACTGCAGCTTTAACTACAGTATGCCTTATACTTGTCATATTTTGTAGGGAAAAAATGTGTCAAACAGAACCACTTAACCTAATCAATATGTCACTGTTCATAGTTCACTTTGGTCCTAGGAGGGACTGTCCTAATAAGAGGTGACTGCCATGAAGTCCATTAGCTCTTGTGTCAAGTTGCCTCTGCCTCTGTTCCCCCAGGCTGGGGAGGTGCAGTGTGAGGAGGCCTCGTGCTCCGCTTCCTGCTCTCATCCCTACGTCTTCCCTGGGGAATGCTGCTCTGCCTGTGAAGGTACTGATCTCCTCGCTCATCCCTCCTCTCCTGTCCTCTCCTCATTAGAGTTACACCCCTTCCTCTTATCTGCCCATGGACCCTTCTGCTTCTCCTCGTCACTAATATACTGAGGCTAACCGCAAGGCAAGGGGACCTCCTCCGTACTTTCTGAACGCAGGCAAAAACCTCGCTGTGCATCTTCTCTAGGGAGCGGCGTCTATCGTGACAGTTTTTTTGCTCCCTCTTTATGGCAGAGTGTGTCTTTGAAGGGCATGTGCTGGAGAATGGAGCCTCCTACATATTAAAGGCTGACCCATGTGTTGTGTGTCATTGTTCTGTAAGTACATGCTGCTCTTATGCTTTGTGCTTTGCCACCTCTACCTCTTTGGCCATCCCTAATCTTTCTACCGCTGGGCTGCCTGTCACAGCATTACATGTCACTGTCACAGGTGGGTGGGGAGAGGGGATAGTGTGGAGAGCGTGTAAGTTTCAGAGCTGATGGTAATGCACCGTCTATTTGTAGGGTGGAAATGTGCAGTGTGAGCAGAAAGAGGGCCCCTGTCCACCATGTGAGCAGAAGACACAGGCTTGTCTGAGTGGTAAGTTCACATTGCAAGACTGGAGAAGAACAGAAGGAGGGTGTGTAGTCAGGAACCTCATGGACACCATTATCCTGCTTGTTTCTTCCTTTAGAAGCCCTGGATTTATTTGATTCCAAACAGTTTCAACGTTCTCACACTGGTACTCGATCCCAAATACCCAACGTCCCATTGAAATTACAGAATGTCGCAAACCCCTCCCAATCCAGCCGGCTGTTCCTCTTACAGAGAATGGTTTCAAGAAGGAACACCATAACTACAGGGAGCCTGCCGACCCATCCAACTTCTTCCGGGGCTGTTCTTCTTAAAAACGCTCATTTAGACGTTCCTGCTAGTTATCCTGAGACTGTTCAAACCAGTAACCGCGCGCATCGTATCTCGCGTGAAGATACAGTTGTGACTCTGACAACAGGACCAGTGTTTGCCATGTCATCTCCAACTGCCCCAGTCTTTCGTCTGCCTTATACACAAGCTTCAGATCCTCCTGTACCCCACACTGAAACCTCATTTCCATCTCCTCCACCTGAAGGGTCTCTTTATGTGCATCCTGTGGTTTTTCTTCCCTCAGAGTTTTCTACGTCCTCTCTGTCTCCGGCAGGTCACCCTGGTCAATTCCTCCCTCACAGGGGCATTGAAGGTCCTTCTTTGCCTCCAGCAGGTCTTCCTACCTCTTTTCTAATTCCTAAGATTGTCCCCACCATCTCTCTGTCTGCTGTTGGTGTCTCTGGCCTCTCTCTCCCCTCCTCTAGCATTACTGACTCCTCTGCAGGTGTTTCTGGCTCCTCTCTCCCCCCTGCTGGTGTCCCTATCTCCTATCTCACCCACACAAGCGTCTCCATCTCTTCTCTCCAGCCAGCGAGCATCCCCATCTCCTCTCTCCTTCCTGTAGGTACCACTATCCCCTCTCTCCTGCCCTTGAATGCTCCAGGCACCACTCTGGCTCTTGCAAGGCTCTCTGGTCAATTTCTCCATGCTGCAGGGGTCACTGACCTCACAAGTCTTCCTGTAGGACAAGTGAAACACAAAGAGATGAAAAGTGACGAGGACCTGGAGTCAGGGCACACATCAGGTGAGTTTGACCCTAAAGTTTGTACTCATATTAGATAGAGAGGGTGCCATCTAAAATTGTTGGTTTTGGTTCACAGTTGTGACCTTAATAAGCACTTAATGCGGGACAACCATTGCACAAGATCATATATCGAAGACCCCAGAAACATACCAACTACTGAGGCATCTAGGGCCAGTACAATGACTTGACCTTGCTGATATTAGGATTATATTGATATAAATGCTGCATGTGTGCTTCTCTCTGTCTGTGCCTGTGTTGTTGGGGTCTTCATGTCTAGGTGAGCACCATTTGTAATCCCATGTCATTCCCTGGAATGAATAGCAGCGAGTTTGATTATATGCAGAAACGTCCTAAACAAGAGAACCTCCTGTGACTTTATCAGTAAATCACGGAGACAAAACGTTGCATTTCCAAACGTCTGTCACAGATGACAGGAACCCGTAATTTTCTACAACTACATATACATGTGATCACAGGCACTTGCATCAAACAGTACGAGGGGAATCCCTGCATAGCTCACGCTTCTCCTTTCTTTCCTCAGGATGCTCTTTAAATGGGCTCAGCTTCACCGACGGCGCCATCTTTATTGCAGACGTGGACGTCTGCCTGCAGTGTGAATGTTTGGTAAAACGTACCCGACACAGACACTCCGCTGCTCTCATCCTACTGGCATTGCACTCCTCCTTTCTATCTTTCTTTGTGTCCTATGATATTGTCCTCCCCCATCTCTTTGGACAGAGTCTCCAAGCAGCAATCTTACCCAGAAACTAGTAATTAAAAAAAAAAAACTTATCTGAAACAAGGTGTGTCCCCCAGAGCCCATCGGTGGTCCCCCAATGTCCAGAGACAAACCCCCGCCCCCCCATCTTCGATCCCAGTTCTAGAAATAATCATAGTTTTTTTTGTACTGGTATTAACATTAAAAAAAATAGAAATATGTCAGTGGACTACAAATATGGCCACCGCCGGGTGCACCAGTAGAAGTTTTGATAACGTCACAGCTTTTCTATTGGTCGCTGGAGCGAGCAGCCATATTGTTTCCCCAATTTGCCCGGGAGACCCCTGGTTCAGGTAAGGTGAAAAAAAGAATCTGTTCAGCCGGGATTGCTGCGTTAACGATTTCTACGATGTCTCAGTCTGCAGGAACAGTAGATATTACATTAGGGACCAGACACTTCAGTCAAATATAATATAATTTTTCTTGTATAGCAGCGGTTCTCAACTCTAGTCCTCAAGACCCTTCAACGCATTAGGTTTTCAAGATATCCCTGCTTCAGCAAAGGTGGCTCAATCAGTCCCTGCTTCAGCACAGGTGGCTCAGTCTATCTTTAAACCCCGTAAAAAAAATAAAAGAAAAAAGCAGCGCACTGCCAGGGAGTGCGCTGCTTTTTTCTTTTTTTTTTTACCGGATTTCTACATCTGCGGCTGGACACGCCACAACAGACTCGTGGAGACTAAGGCGTGGGTAAGATTTGTTCTACACATGGTTATCTGAAGAGTTTGTCTCTACTCCAGTATTAATTCAGTTTTTCTCCAATGAGTTAACTTCAGGTTGGTTTATCGTCCCCTTGATTTCTCGCTTCACGAGATACTATATTATTATATTATTATTTACTGGCTATTCGTTCAAGATACAGGACGTTACCCACTCCATACTAGTCATATTCCAGAGTTTGAATGATTACAATTATTGATACAAGACTGGTATATATTCCGAATTCTTTGGAGCACCCACTGTGCTACATATATCCTTAAACCCCGACCTGTTGGGTCTTGAGGATTGGAGTTGAGAACCAGTGTAGTATACTGTAGCATTTGTAATCTACACAGGCAAAGCACAAGGAGTATTTCCACCGAAGAGCTTACCATCAAATGTTTGGTGCTTGAGACACGGGGGGAGGGGGGATAACGTTTATTTGCCCATGGTCAAAAGAAGAGCGGACACTGGGATTTGACCCCGGCTCAACCCACTGCAAAGACAGGGCTCTTACCGCTAAGTTTATCAAATAGACTTTTAGCATTTGATTCCAAGGTTCACACCATGTGAGTATCAGGAAGAAAACAAACAACAAGTAGTTAAAAATAATTAACCCTTAGGCAAGCAAATAACCCACAAGCAAATGATGAATAGTATACGTTAGAGTTATTGACCTACAGTATGTACACAGAGCGAAAAGGAAACTTCAATTGTTTCACACTAGTTCCCGGGACCCGAAACATTTTTCTTTACCCTTAGGTCTTCACTCCGTATATCGATGTCCTGCCTCAACCTCTATATACTGTTGTTTTAACTTACAGCAGGGCAAATTGGGCAGTTTAACGAACACGGGAAGACATTCTCTCTGTCGATGCGCAATCATTGCCAAGCTCCGAAAAGACGCTCCTAGGCCCATATGCACAGAAGGTTGCTAAGCTTTAGCACGTCTTAACTCCCATTCATTTGAACGCGAGGTAGGGCGTGCTAAAGTGTATCACCCTTGAGTGCATATGGGCCTTAACCCCTTAGCTGCCATTCATAGCTCTGCCATGACTAGCTGGCCCCACTGGCAGTGAAGAGTTAATGTCATTTTCATAACCAAAGCACTGTTCTGATATCCTGTTGACCCACAGTACCCAACGGGACGACAGCGCCTATCGTGCCAGCATCTCACGCAAATTCCCATTGCAATGAATAGATTGGCACTGTGGCACTTGGATGAATAAGTCAGTTGAAGTTTATCGTCACATTTGATGGAACTGCTGCCATATTTCAGCAATCTGAGCGTTATAGTGAGGCATTATTTACTCAGACAAGGCTTTAGATGTACCTGTTAGGGTTACACTCACGTCAACACAGCACAGCACATTTCTAAAACTGAGCACACTTACTGTGCTTAGTCTGAGCACCCATACATTTCTAGACATGCTTAGCACAAAGCATTCACCATTGACCAAGCCAATTATAATATGATTTCTTCCTGTATTTGTTTTACCATCTCTGCCCCAGATCAACTATCATTCTTCTATACTTATATGTGTGTATATGTGTGTGCATATATATGTGTGTGCAGAATGAAACTAGGCACACCTCCACAAAGTAAATCATTGAGATGTTTTGCATAGGGTTAATTAATAAAAAAAAAAGTAAAATCTCCCAGAGCTACAACCATGGCGATCATCGCAGAGCCGAACTGGATAACAAATGCAGCACCCCTGTGAGGACCAACATGTTGGTTGTTTGTATGGACTTCTAAATACACGTTCTGCTACTTATCTGCGGGGCTGAATTATTTTTTTATCCATTTCAGCGATTATCGTCACAGCGGCAGCTCTGAGTGATGTACTTATTTACACTATATACACACACACACACACACACACACACACACACGTTCATTGTTCCCTGTTGATGGGATATGTTGGGACATTCTGTGTTATCACTACTATTGGATATTATGGTTATCTGGAGGAACCATGTCCATGCTACATCTACAGACCTACATACGTTTTATATCAATTGATAGATACAGACACACACACACACACACACACACACACACACACACACACACACACACACACACACACACACACACACACACACACACACACACACCTCGACTTAGCCAGCCCAATTCTCACTTACTTATACATTCATCTTGATTTTCTAGAAAGGAAAGGTGTACTGCAGACCTGAGATCTATATTCACACTGGGTTGTGCTGCCGGGGCTGCTCCAATCCTCCCGTACAGCCCTGCACCAGAGAAATTAACCAGGTAACCAGCAAAGGACCATTGTTATGTCTGTACTAGCTGTACATGTGCAGTGCCAGTATAGGATACTGCTCTAGCTTTATACATGCGCTATGCCAGTATAGGACACTACTCTAGCTATATATGCTCTGTGCCAGTATAGGACACTACTCTAGCTATATATGCTCTATGCCAGTATAGGATACTGCTCTAGCTTTATACATGCGCTATGCCAGTATAGGACACTACTCTAGCTATATATGCTCTATGCCAGTATAGGATACTGCTCTAGCTTTATACATGCTCTATTCAGTATAGGACACTACTCTAGCTATATGCTATGCGTCTGATTTATCTGCCCAGTATAGGACACTACTCTAGCTATTATCTATGCTCTATGCCAGTATAGCGATACCGCTCTAGCATATAACTCTTTGCCAGTATAGGATATGCTACTAGCTATATATGCTCTGTGCCAGTATAGGATACTGCTCTAGCTATATATGCTCTGTGCAGTATAGGATACTGCTCTAGCTTTAGTACTGCTCTATGCCAGTATAGGATACTGCTCTAGCTATATATGCTCTGTGCCTATAGGATACTGCTCTAGCTTTATACATGCTCTATGCCAGTATAGGACACTACTCTAGCTATATTGCTCTGTGCCATTAGGACCACTACTCTAGCTATATATGCTCTGTGCCATATAGGACTACTCTAGCTATATATGCTCTATGCCAGTATAGGACACTACTCTAGCTATATATGCTCTGTGCCAGTTAGGATACTGCTCTAGCTTATACATGCTCTATGCCAGTATAGGACACTACTCTAGCTATATATCCTCTGTGCCAGCTATTGACTGCTCTAGCTTATACATGCTCTATGCCAGTATAGGATACTACTCTAGCTTTATACATGCTCTTGCCAGTATAGGACACTACTCTACGCTTTATATATGCTCGTGCCAGTATTAGGATACTGCTCTAAGCTGTATATGCGCAGTGCCAGTATAGGATACTGCCAAGCTATAATGCTCTTGCCAGTACAGGTAGCTCTAGCTATATATGCTCTGTGCCGTATAGGATACGCTTAGCTATATGCTCGTGCCGTAGGAAGAGTTAGTGTGAGTATGCTCTGTGACATGTGACTGTCCGTATGCAGCTGTTCTCGTTTTATTCCTCCTGTTATTTCGCTTGTATACTTTCGTGTTTGGCTGATCTGCTGCTGTTGCTTTCCTGTTTAGCTTCGTTCGGTTATAGATGTCTTCATTGTCCAGGTATAGTCCCTACCGGGTCCGTCTGGCGTCTAGGTAGGTGTCTAGGCTACTGCTCTAGCTATCATGCTCTGTGCCAGTATAGGATACTGCTCTAGCTTATATCTGCGGCCAGTATAGGATACTGCTCTAGCTATTATGCTCTGTGCCAGTATAGGATACTGCTCTAGCTATATATGCTCTGTGCAGTATAGGATACTGCTCTGCTATATATGCTCTGTGCCAGTATAGGATACTGCTCTAGCTATATATGCTCTGTGCCAGTATAGGATACTGCTCTAGCTGTACATGCTTGGTAAAAGTAGGGCACTGCTCTGGCTCTATATGCTCTGTGCCAGTATAGGGCACTGCTGTCCCGTGCATATGATGTACTGAATGCTTTGGTTTGCAGGTCCAGTCTCAGTGGGTGAGGGCCGTGATTTCTGTAAATGCGAGAAGCTGGCACTTTACTGCCAGTTCCTGCTCGAACCCGCAGGGGTGCAGCAGAGAGAACTCACAGAGCTCTGAGTCAGGTACGTCCTCGTGCAGGGCGATTAAGGGAGACAGTTTCTTTTCTAGGGGAATGATGGGGGTGAACTTCATGAGGCTTGGTTGCGTCATGTGATTCCTCTGAACGATCACATGACCCAGAAGTGCCGGAAGTCCCGTGGCATCTGATACCTCCTGACCCTAACTAAAGGTTATGGCTGATTGCATTTTATTAAGTAGCAGATCACGCTGATCAATTTGCTTAAAACAACTGTTTTGACCAGCTACATGGAACTGGAACGTCAATATATCAGGAGACATGTATAAAGTCTGGAACATTCATTTTATTTTATTTTTATCGCCATGAAAATACTTCTAATAATGCTCCTTGGTAGGGAAAACTCTAATACCCATACTCTCAACGCAAAGATAATACGCTTCTTCAGTGAACAGCGCTCAATATTCCCGTGATAATAGAGCCTCTTCCGATCGACACAACAATATAGAATATTGCATATAGAATAATAAACTAGAATGTTGGATTAGCCACTTTTTTTTTTTTTTTTTAGTAATACTTATTTGGAAGTGAATATTCTTATTTGAGACTCAAATGTGTGGGATTAACCCCTTCAGTGTCGGACACGCCGGCAGTTGCATTGTATTGCTGGCCCTCTGGCACTCAAGAGGTTAAAGAGGAGGCTAGGGCAGTTAGACTCTTCCCCGTCATCAGCAACACGTTAGTGTTGGAGGGTAACGCGTCACTGTTAGCACATTTTACTGAGCGTATACTCTCTTGGATTTCAGATCAAACGACTAAAGAACACATCCACTGGATTCCACTCACGTTTGAAGGGGGGGTTGAACCTCAGGGACGAGAATCCCAGCTCATGAGAGACCGTCAGTATCCAGACAGCGGAGTGAAGGAGGCTTATAGGATTGAACTGTTACCCTCTTAGAACTCTGCTTCTCCACGTGACTCCAAAGGTGAGAGGTGGGGAAAAGACTCAGGTGAAATCCTTCCAACGTGTTCACTTGTGGTCCTGCAGATAAAGGCAGGATACATCCCGATAAGAGATCTGGGATGGGCCATGTTTACTAAGCACTGCTACTCAAGAGACACCTTCCAGCACGATTCAGTAAATACGAGCCTCCGTGGCCATTCAAGGAAACGGGCTGTAGGGTGTTTCCAGGCTGGCAGATGTGTTGTGGGGTAGCACTTTTTAGTAAATATTGCCCTACATTTTGTATGTTTAAAATAGCCATAAAGAGCCCAATTTCAATAATATAACTAAATGAAATCATAACAAGTAATAGACTTCACGTTTTCTCTCTGTAACATAGTTACATAATAGATGAGGTTGAAATAAGACATGCGTCCATCAAGTTCAACCTGTGCTAAATTTAGACGACAGATACTTTACCTATACTCTATACTTACAGTATTTGATCCAGAGGAAGGCAAACAAAAAAAACCCCAGTGATATCTCATAAGGGGAACAATAAATTCCTTCCTGACCAGATGTACTGTCATATTGAGTATCTCTCTACGTCCAGCGTGTAACCTCCTGTGATGTCAATTATGGCTCTGCCTGTGACCATTTGGTAACAGCGAAAGGGGGAAATGCCCAGACTGAAGGAAAGAGATGCCTCAAGACTTTGGAGACCATCACATAACTCTTTTGCTACTCCAGAAGGCCATTCATGCATACCATCTTGGGTATCAAAGGTCCACAGTTTGAGAACCCCTGACTAAGATCATTCAGAATACTTGGCCCTCCTGAATGTACTAAAGTTTATCTTCTTACCTATACTGTATGTTAATTCCTGAGAATGTCATGCTCTCTCTTTCTCCAGTCCTCCACCATTAAGATGGAAAGGAGTTACAGAACCACAGTTGAGTTGGGTTCACCACCAAAGTCTCCCTTCATGTATGAAACGTGGACATCTAGACATCTACGGACAAGAGGCCTCCACACGTAACAGACATCTTTACATGCTTTGAACTTAAAAAAAACAATGAATAGAGTCTCGTGTCCCTTTTAATATGATGTGAAGATGTCTTCTCCATGTGAGGAAAGATTGTAGCCTCTGTAACATTGTCAGGTAGGATTTGACACTATTTCCAAAGAGAAGACTGCTTCACAGCATATAAAATAGGGGCCTGGAAAATCTCAGATGATGGTCAAAAGAGTCAATATAAATATTTAAAAAATACAGGAGCTGCTCTGGGATAGAGTATCATGATGTACTAAGGAATCAAACCACAAAGAGAACCTGGAATCACTATAAGCCTGCATATTTTTATTAAAATATGGTAGAACCCTAAGCACAGACAATGAAGTTATATTTAAATAAAGTAAGTACTCTCTCTTAAATAAGAAAATGTAGCTAGCAAACATAGATTGTATTCTAGACCACTTCCATATTGAAAAAAAAAGAAGGTACAGAACTCCATTCGTATAAGTTTTTCTACAGAAAAGGCGAGTATATGAGACAAGCCACGGTGTTCAGGACAAACACTTCCCTAACACAATCCCTGCTCATATCCCGAGAACATTACAGAGGATTTCAGGAGACACAATCTAACACTATGGTTGGATCTACTAAATAGAGCCTTCATAGGACACCTTCCTCCACTGGAAATGTCATTTCTTCAATGGGCCCTAAGGGGGTCTTCCAGGGTCAGATGTTTTTGAAACAGCATCAGTTAGTAGATATGGGCCTTATTCATTAAGCTGCAATACTACTGATTGCAGCTAGATCATAAGAAAACTGCTATTCGAGGTAATGTCCAGTGTGCCCCGCAGATGCACTGCAATTGGCACTATGAAGCTTGATGAATAAACCCTCTCCGTCTATAGACTAGGTTAACCCTGCTCCCGTAACACAAGTTTCACATTCCTTAAGAGGCGAAGAGGAGGGGAATTCTGCAACTACCTGTAAATGTCATATCCAAGAGTGCTTTCCTGCCCGGGGCAGTGATGTCCACCCGCAAAGACCAAACCAGTGAGATTTGGGGAGTTTGGACCAAAAGTGCATTTTGTAAATCAACTTGACTCTATTAAACTTATGAGAAGTGTAATGCTAAAAAATCGCGAGAGTGACAGTTAACAGGTCTGTTTAGATCCATGTTAATGGTCAAGACTATACACATTATAAACTTGTAGATGTAAATTCAAACTGTATTCAAATTAGTGCTCACCTAGATTGCCATTACGGTAATTAGGCAATGCTGCTTCCAATACATGTTTCTTTTATCGTGATTCGTTACTTTGTTTATCATGGGATTTCATGTCACCAGCCACTCCCCACGGAGAAGCTGAATGTTTATTTATATAGTAACATCTAATAAAGATGGCCAGTATTCGCTGTAGCTGTAGCTGACCTCTGCATGCCCTCCGTTGACCACTGTACCTAGTAGTAATAAGTTAGACGCTGGGGGAGCCTGCCACACTCGCCAAGCAACTTGAAAGCAATGCGCCAGGGGTGGTCAGCATTTCTGCTGTACAAATAAACATAAACACATTTTTAATGAGCAATCTTAATATAATGTATTAGACATTTGTAAAATAAAATCTTGTGGTGATGAAATGCATTATTAGTCGTGCACGGCCAGCCACAAGCCACATTAACCCTCACTTCCCACCCTCTGCCAGGTGGACCGGAGGGAGCCATGCATTCCCGTTTCCATTTAATTATACATACATAGCTGTATACATTGGAAGGGCAGAGTTTATGAGTGCGTGAAGATTCGCCGTCCCTTTCCCTATCAAACGTGCTGCTATCATTGTGCCCTAACTCTAGTTTACCCTGGAGGGATTTGTTATAGCTCATCCACAGTCACCTCCACTAATGTTGAGAACAAAATAGGTCTCTGTACAATGTCTGCAATGAGACCCCAATCAAATCATGATCCACAATCACAATCACAGTCTGCCGCTTTATTCTAAACATCCACCTGTTTATGATACTGGATACGTTGTATTTCTGATGTGTAAAATACATGGAAATAAATCCATTGACTATGTTTCAGTGTTTCTGGAGTAAATACTCAGGATCTGTTCTGCAGACTTCTCATGCCTCGATAACGGTCTCCTCCCTTTACCCCCAAATAACCTACTACAACGACTTTATGGAAGGATAAACCGGCCTCAGCTTTACATAAAAACATTAAACATAACATATCGATGACCAGAAACCCAGCCAGCTGCTTGCTCGACATCATTATTAGCAGTGGTTGACAAATCACCCAAAAATCTACTCGCCACACAAAAAAAATCTACTCGCCACCTAGTACCAAACGTGTGCTGCTTGGGCCAATATTACTCGCCCGGGGTTAATCCATCGCCCGGGGTCGAGCAAATGTATAGGTTTGTCGAACACTGATTATTAGAGCCCGAGGGATACCCTAGACTCGTTCCAACGTTCCACTGCAGTAGCTGCCCGGGCCACATCACCAGAAGTCCTTCCTACTCTCATACGGTCACCCAGCCAGGACATGACAGCCTTTCCATACTATATAAGAGGCTAACACAACCCTCACCCTCCAGGACAAAATAAAACCATAGTCATGGAATAAAGAAGGGAAGGGTAGTTATGATGTCAGCTCACCCCCAAAATAGAACCCTCACGCTATACCTCGTGGGGGCCATGGACTTGAAGAGAAAAAAAAAAACTCTGGTTCTTCTCTCTACTATGCTGATATTTGCTGCTGTAACTGGATGCCTCGTCCCGTTACGGATTAGATGGATGGAGAACTGGGAAGGGTGAATGATTTCACTCCATGTGTTTAAGAAAAAGAAAAAAAAAAACTGCGCCACTAAACCGCGATTTGTGATAAATGTAATAAATATGAGATTCAATCCAAAATTATATATTATACCAATATAATATGAATAAATAAAAGTGGGCACTGAG
>WSYH01009634.1:0-25431 GCA_036426205.1 Ascaphus truei | reverse complement strand
CTCCTGTCTTAAAGGGTATTTTTTCTCACATGTCCAGCAAATCTAGAACCTCAGTAATTGTTTCTAAGTCACTTATCAATACATCTGATTTTTTCTCTAATCAAACCCAGACACCCTCACTATCGGTTAGGAGTCCTGTGATCAGAGATTTTGCACTAGAAAACACACCAATTCATGTTTTTGTCAGGTTAGGTACCCCTGTGGTTAGGGCCATTGCAGTTCGGAAAAGACTCCTTGTACTCCTAAGGTGCCTGTCATTAAGAGTTTTCATAGTTCATACTTGCTGCTTGTTGATTCTCAGGGCCCTGTCACTGAGGTACAGACGTCAGCTTCTGATGTTAGCTTCCCTCCCACCACTACCCTGGCTCTGCCTTTTTCTCAAGCTACTGATTTGAAGATCTCAAGGACTATTCCTGATTCACTAACAATATTATCTCCCAATGAAGATTTCCCAGTATTGGAGAGCTCTACTGTTGTTTGCTTCTCTGCTCCTGTTAAACCATGGTTTTGTCCCTCGGAATTTTCGGTTGCCCCTGTTATTTCCTCTCAGTTGGAAATACTCTGTACGTATCCCAAGATTTCGGTCCCTATGCCTGGTTTACTGCTTGCCTTGTCACCTTCCATACCAATACCGGGAGATGCTTCCAACCAGCCTATACCCTTACTAACCATTACCTGGGAGCCTTCTAGAAGAAAAATTCCTCGCAAATTCCAACATGCAGTGGTCAGCCAAGACTTTTTCTGTTACAAAATTCCTCCTGGTGTATTCGATCAACTATCAGGGCCGCTGATCCTAGATTCAGGTTCCTTTATTAAAGACTGGGCTTTCAGTGGGGGTTCTTCTACCGTTTCTGCTCCGGAACTCTCTGGTTCTTCACAGCCCTGGATTTCCAAGACATTTTGCGAGGCGAGCCATGTACCAAGGATGTTTCTTCTACCACTCTCATTTCCTAGAACTGTACTCACCAAGGAACTGCTCGTTTGCGGATCCCCTTTTCACCTAAAGAACTTTAGGAACAACTCGATGTCTCCGAGACCCATGGATGGTCCTGTCTGGCCGCAGTTTTCACCGTGGGGTGGGGGTACACTAANNNNAGGGTTACACTAAGAGAACACGAGTCTTGAGACCACGACTCAATAAATGAACCACCACAATCTAGACCGTTCCGCAACAATTCCCGTCCCCCACACTTCTTATGTGTGGCTAATGTTCGCCCGGAGGTCTCGCGTGTGAATGAAAGTGGGGGTTACGTAAGGATCCAGCTCCGCAGGTTACTGGTTGCACTTACCTTGAGAGACAGTGCAGTCCTGGAGACCTTCCTGATGTTTGCTGCGCCTGGATTCACTCAGCAAAGCAAACACAACTCCCTCGGTATCTATTGCCAGATGTGCAGCTATATACTGAACTAGTTGCATCACTCATTGGAGCACGTACCTTCCAACCCCCCCTGGGGATGGCCGATGGCCTTTAGCGACTGTCTTCCCATACTGACTCCCTGCGAGCATAGTCCTAAACTGGATGTCACTACTGGTTTGCCAACAAGCTTCTCGCTTGTTCTCCAAATCTGCATACCAGGTTTCCGCATCAGTACTTCAGCTTCCTCGAACGTCTTGTTTCCCTATGATGTACAGGTTCCAGCCCTGCGTCCTTGGCTCCCTTCAAGCCGCTTTTTTCTCCTGCTGATACGGAGGTATCCCACTGCGTCCTTCAGGCTTCTGTTCTCATCTGTGCTGAAGCAGAGGTTTCGTCACGGTCCTTCAGCCTCCTGGCTTCTGCACTGAAGCGGACTGTTTCGCCCTGCGTTTAGTACTCCTGGATCCTGCACATTGAAGCGGAGTTTCCCTGTGTTATCTTACAGGCTTCCTGGTGTCCTGGGGGCCTATCTCTTCCCTTAATACTAGAGAGGCACCGTGTGTGGTTTGCCTGCGATGAAACAGAGGATTCCCAGGCTAGGGAATCCTTGCGCTGTAGCACTGGTGCACCGTGACAGCAAAAGTAGGGTGTGCTACTCTGGTCTGGCCTACCAATATCCATGTGACACAGTACAATCGGGACCCATGTGTCGCTGCGCAGAGGCAACCCCGCGACCTAAGCTGAAGCGGGGCTCTACCTGACTACCTTGTTGCCGAATCTTGCTCGAACAATGTGTATCCTGATGTCTCCTGTCATGACCGGCTTGTTCACAATGAGACGTGTCTTCTCCTTTTCTGATTCTGCTACGTATGAAACGAACTGCGCAATCCGGATCAGCCCGCGCGGTTCAGGTCGTGCTTTGACAACCCCACCCTCAGACGCGCGGTCCCGACCCTGGTTGGGGCGAGCAGAACCTGACAGCCATTACCAGTAGCACACACATAACTCTCAGGGGAGAAGAAAGACAAGGCGCACATATCCACTCACTTAAGTTGCGTGTGAGAGCTGTCAGGTTCGGATTTCATG
Source organism: Ascaphus truei (assembly GCA_036426205.1). NCBI lineage: Eukaryota > Metazoa > Chordata > Amphibia > Anura > Ascaphidae > Ascaphus > Ascaphus truei. The sequence goes on along the minus strand of WSYH01009634.1, from coordinate 22,991 downwards.
GGCAGCGTGGGGTACAACCAACCGCACACACTCGACTCGGCCGGGCCGTCAAACCACACACTGGTATGGTCCTGGTTCTTCATTTACATCGTGCCCAATGTCCACTACACGAATAGTGCCCCATTGGTCTCTGACAGTGATTACCAAGGCACATGGGCGTTTACCCTGAGATGAGAATGTTGAGCGCAAGAGACCCACTGTAGGCCATAGACGGGATGATATAGGGATGCCGCACACTGCCAGGTGCTGTGGGACGTGTGGCACTCCAGCCTCGTAGCCCACTCAACTATTCTGAGTGCGATACGGCCGGGTGAATTATGGGTGACATTTTAGAAGTTCTGTGAATGGGGCACCCCAGGTCTAAGATTCAGCGCGCCCTCAAATGTACGGTGTTCCCCCCCCAATCGCAGCATTGATAGGGTGGGGGTGACAGGAAAATTCATATTGTTACTCAGCGTGGGCCCTACCTGTTGGCTAAGGAGGGCTGAGCTTCCACCACGGAAACCTGGGGCACAATACTAGCCATTAGCATTACAATGATGCAGAGCCTCCACCTGCGATGGCTACCGCCGCTAGGGGGAGTGGTCCGCGCAGGACAATACCCAATACCACATAACACTGATGGATAACGACGAATACCTTTTTAATGATAATGACAAGAACATGCAAGGTCAACAATATAGTAACAGGTAGCCTGTCTAAAGGTAACCTGACCTCAACGGTCCCTAAGGTGACGCGAACGGACAACCCACGGAGGGTGTCCCACTCCATTATGCGTTGTCGTTTGACTAGCTCAGGGCATGTCCATTCCTCCACCACCTGTGAAGTATACTCTATCCATGCGTCGAACGCCTCTTCGCCCACTGGTGTCGGTTTAGTGCCTGAAAAGATTTTCAATTTACGATATTGCTGTTGCATTGATGCTTCAGCCCTGGCTCCTCCCAACTCGACAAGACTTTGAGCTAACATTTGGATCTCATTTCTCCCGCTAGTCGGGGCCGGTGCAATACTGAGCGGCGGACCGTGGTCAGCGGCTGCGCCTATGTAAGGAATCCGCTCCGCAGTTTACTGGTTGCCTTACCTTGAAGACCGGTGCAGTCCTGGAGCACCTCTCCTGATGTTTGCTGCAGCCTGGATTCACTCAGCAAAGCAATACACACTCCCTCTGGTATCTATTGCAGCTGTGCAGCCTATCACTGCAACCTAGCTTGCATTCACTCATTGGAGCAGTACCTTCACACCCCCCTCTGGGGATTGGCCCGCTGGCCTTTAAGTACTGTCTTCCCATAATGCTCCCTGCCGAGCATAGTCCTAACTGGATGTCACTACTGTTTTGCCACAAGCTCTCGCTTGTTCTCCAATGCTGATACCAGGTTCCGCCCTGCGTCCTTCAGCTCCCTTCAAGCCGCTTGTTCTCCTATGCCCATACGGAGGTATCCCCTGCGTCCTTCAGCTTCTGTTCTCCTGTGCTGAAGCAGAGGTTTCGTCCCTGCGTCCTTCAGCCTCCTGGATTCCTGCACTGAAGCGGATGTTTCGTCCCTGCGTTCTTCAGTCTCCTGGATTCCTGCACTGAAGCGGAGGTTTCCCTGTGTATCTTCAGCTTCCTGGTTCCTGGGGCCTACTCTTTCCCTAATCTAGAGAGGCCGTGTCCTGGTTCCTGCGCTGAAACAGAGGATTCCCCAGCCGCTCAGGACTCTTGCGCTGTAGCACTGGTGCACCCGTGCAGCAAAGCGGTGTGCTACTCTGGTCTGCCTACCATCTCCTGTGACCAGTACCATGGGCCATGGTCGTCGCTCGCGCAGAGGCCAACCCCGCGCTCCTAAGCTGAAGCGGGGCTCTCCTGACTACCTGTTGCCGAACTCTTGCCTGAACAATGTTTATCCTGATGTCTCCTGTCCTGACCCTGGCTTGTACAATGACGACGCTGTCTTCTCCTTTCCTGATTCTGCTACGTATGACAACGAACTGCGCAATCCGGATCAGCCTGCGCGGTCTCAGGTCGGTGCTTTTACAACCCCACCTCAGCCTCGCGGTCCGACCCTGGTTTGTGGCGAGCAGAACCCTGACAGCCTACAGTAGACTCACAATAACTCTCAGGGGAAGAAGACAAGGCGCACATATCCACCTCCTCTAAGTTCGTGTGAGAGCTGTCAGGTTCGGATTTCATGGGCCGCGCGGGGTACACCACCGCACAACTCGACTCGGCCGGGCCGTCAAACCACACACTGGATGGTCCTTGTTCTTCATTTACATCGTGCCCAATGTCCACTAACACCGAATAGTGCCCCTTGGTCTCTGTACATTGATCTACCAAGACTAGGGCGTTTTTACCCCTGAGATGAGAATGTTGGCGCAGAGCCACTCGTATGGCCATAGACGGGATGTCTATAGGGATGCCGCACACTGCCAGTGTGTGGGCCGGTGGCACTTCCAGCCTCGTAGCCCACTCAAATACTTCTGAGTGCGATAGGCACGGGAATATGGGTGACATTTTAGAACGTCTGTTGAATGGGGCACCCCAGGTCTAAGATCTCAGCAGCGCCTCCAAATGTAACGGGTTTCCCCCCCCAATCGCAGATTATAGGGTGGGGGTGCAGGAAACATATATTGTTACTCAGCGTGGTGCACTACCTGTTGGCTCACAGGAGGGCTGAGCTTCCACCACGGGAAACCTGGGGCACAATACTAGCATATACCATTACAATGATGCAGCGCCTCCACCTGCGATGGCTCCCGCCATAGGGGGAGTGGTTCCTCGCAGGACAATACCCAATAACCACATACAACTGATTGTATAAGAACGAATACCTTTTTACTGATATGACAAGAACATGCAAGGTCAACAAATAGTAACAGGTGTCCCTTTCTAAAGGTAACCTGACTCAACGTTTCCTTAAGGTTAACGCTAACGGACACCACGGCGGGTGTCCACACTAATGCTGTTTGAGGAGGTACCCGGGCGCTATCTCTGTGTAGCTTATCTGATGTGCAGAAGTATAAAAAGAGTGGTGTAATACTGCCTGTAAATGGTTTTCGAGTGGTATCCTCTTGTGACTCGGAACCCCAGCAGGATCTATCCAGGACCCTTATAGGTAATGAATACAAAAAGGATGGGGGAGCACAATGGTTGGAAACAGGCAGTGTATGGAGCCCCAGCCACATTTCAAAGACTCATGGATAAAGTGCTGAGACCCCATAGGGCTTATGTCGCAGCCTACCTAGATGACATTGTCATTTATAGTAAACACTGGTGGGCCCATCTAAATAGGCTGAAAGCGGTCCTCAAATCTCTAAGAGAGGTAGGGCTCACAGCCAACACTAAGAAATGTGCCTTGGGTAACGCAGAATCCAAATACTTAGGGTATGCAGTGGAGGTGGAAAAGTACGGCCGCTAGCCGACAAGGTAGTTGCCCTGAAAGAAGTTCCGACCCCCCAAACAAAAACGCAGGTACGCTCTCTGCTGGGTTTAGCAGGATACTTCCGGCGGTTCATCCCCAACTACTCGGAAATGGCAGCCCCTTTAACGGACCTCACAAAAAAGTGTGCCCCTACACAAGTGGTATAGTCAAGGGAGTGTCAGAGAGCATTTGAGGGCATAAAAGGTGTCTATCAGAGGGTCCCGTCCTTAGAAGCCCAGACTTCAACAGGCCTTTTGTAATGCAAACGGATGCATCAGAGATAGGGCTAGGGGCAGTGTTGTCACAACAGTTTGAGGGAGTTGAACACCCTATCCTTTTTCTGAGTAGGAAATTGTTCCCGAGGGAAAAAACTACTCAGTGATCGAGAAGGAGTGCCTCGCAGTAAAGTGGGCAATCGAGGCTTTGAGGCACTACCTGGCAGGAGTCCATTTTACTTTGGTGACGGACCATGCTCCACTGAAGTGGTTAAATAGTATGAAATATTCCAATGCTTGGTTAACTAGGTGCTATATGGCCCTCCAACCCTTCTCATTTGAGATTCAGCACAGGCCGGGAAAAGACAAAGCAAATGCTGATTTCTTTTCTAGAGAAGGGGTGGAGGATCGGTCTTCAGCCGTGCGTGGCCCCAGCCACACACTAACAGGGGAGGAATGTGACATGGTGAATAAAAGCCACCAGCTATATGCCTGGCAGACATGTTTAGTCTGCAGTGCAGCAGTGATGAGGTTAACTTCAGCTGGGAAGCTGTTAGGATGTGCTCACCACAAACGAGACGGGACCACGGTGCTGAGGTGGGAAGGTAGGAACACCACCCACAGCCACGAGGGCACGTCTTGAAAGTAGATTGGTCTGGGATTCCGGATTGGGGCTGGAGAGGTACGGTTGGTAGAGAATGCCGTTTACCAAATCCAGGGTTAGAGAGAGGGACTGAATACAAAAAGGATGGGGGAGCACAATGGTTGGAAACAGGCAGTGTTATAGAACTGGTAATTGCTCTTTAAGGTGAAGCAGTTATATCCTGAGCGGGTGTGTTGGCTCAGGTGTCTAATATCTAATTGGAAGGATAGGCACACATGGGTGTATGTGTGTTGGTGTGAAGGTGAAATAAAATAAAGGTATATAAAACTTACACGGCCTTGTGTAAGCCCAGTCACATCAGGGTTTCTTTGGGAGTACCGTGTGCTTCTGATGAGGCTTTTCTTCTTGCGATGCGGGTTCTTCTTCTTGATGTATCGGCCACTTACTTCGTTGGTTCACAGTGCCACTCCAGGGGGATTTCCTCTCGTATAAATAGAAAGGAGGATAGGGTTAACACATATAATTATATATACGTCAATGAGGGGGGGGGGGGATGGTGTGTTTTATGGACCACCAAAAATTGTATACTATATATTATAATTTAGCACTCACACGGACTAGTGTGAGTGTAATCCTATCTTGGTATCTTGTTCACTTATAGGTGTTGCCCAATCAATATCAGGTGATGAAAGGGTGGGGTATAAGGGTATTAGTGGTAAATATAACACAATACTCACACGGGCCAGTGTGAGTACACACTCTTAGCGGTATCTTGCTCTTCTGTTCCAGTTGTAACTGATGGTGAAGATGGGGTTAACATATAAAAGACACTAATGTCTAGAGGGTAAAAACACTAACTTTAATAAAACATGAAAAATAAAATAAAAACAAACACAGAATACAATTCTGTGGAAGGTAAATGCAAGGGGTAGACAGTGTGGTGTATAGTTGTAGGGAGTCTCTCTCTTCCGCGTCCGGATGGAGAGCTGCAACTGCACCTCCGCCTCCTCTGTAATGTGCTTTAAAATGTTCCAGGTAAAGAGCAACGCGTTTCGTCCAAGTACTGGACTTCCTCAGGCTCTGTAGATCAACCCTGATGTGACTGGGCTTACACAAGGCCGTGTAAGTTTTATATACCTTTATTTTATTTCACCTTCACATCAACACACATACACCCATGTGTGCCTATCCTTCCAATTAGATATTAGACACATGAGCCAACACACCCGCTCAGGATATAACTGCTTCACCTTAAAGAGCAATTACCAGTTCTATAACACTGCCTGTTTCCAACCATTGTGCTCCCCCATCCTTTTTGTATTCATTACCTATAAGGGTCCTGGATAGATCCTGCTGGGGTTCCGAGTCACAAGAGGATACCACTCGAAAACCATTTACAGGCAGTATTACACCACTCTTTTTATACTTCTGCACATCAGATAAGCTACACAGAGATAGCGCCCGGGTACCTCCTCAAACAAACTTAGAGAGAGGGACGTTGTCGTTTACCGTAAGCCAGGATCGGGATGCCAGAGGTGCGGAGAGTCGAGTAGCCGTGTGCCGAGTTCGGGATGCCAGAGATACAGGAAGACGTAGCGGAAGCCGGTAGGTACACGAGGAGGTCTGTAAAAATAGAACTAGGGAGGCAGAATGGTAAAGACAACTGGAACTATGCTCAGCCAAAGAGCCAGTGATCTTGGCAGGTATATAAAGGAGAGAGGGTCCAATAGCATTGCAGCCATAAAGGGGTGTGTAGAAGGAGCCAGCTGCAGCAGGGATAGGTCCCTTATGAGTCCCAGGAGATGAGGCATAAAGGGCAGCAATCTGGCTGCATTCAATAGCAGCAACAGTTTGGTTCACTGTACCTTTAAGAGGCGGTTGCGCCTCCGTGTGGCCGTGCCTCTGTGTAGCAGTGCCCGCGGCTGCGTGTGCGGCCCCATGCCCTGATCCGATGGCAGAAGAGGAAGAAGAACGTGCGCGCACGCGCACTGTGCAGGAACTCGCATGCTTCTCTCCAGCGTCCCTGCGAGGCACGAGGATGTCAGGCGAGGCAGCAGGTAAGTGGGAGATACGCCGTGAACGGCGTGTCTCCATAATCCTTACAGTAACCCCCCTTCAGGGGCGACCTCTGGGCGGCCATGATAAGGCTTGGAAGGGTTTTTGTGATGAAAAGCCCGTAGAAGCCGAGGTGCGTGAAGATCCCGGTGAGGAATCCATGAACGTTCCTCTGGACCGAACCCCCTCCAGTGAACCAGGTATTGTACTCCTCCTCTGGAAATTCTTGAATCCAGGACAAACTGGACCTCGTACTCCTGTTGACCCGAAATCATAATCGGAGGTGGAGAAGAAGTTTTCTTGGAAAAGCGAGGGCTGCGAAACACTGGTTTGAGTAAAGATACATGAAAAACTGGTGGAATCTTCATAGAAGGTGGGAGGCGTAGTTCGTAAGCCACAGGGTTAATGCTCCTAACCACAGGAAAGGGACCGAGGAACTTGGGAGCAAGCTTCATGGTAGGAACCTTCAGCCGGATATTCCTAGATGAAAGCCACACCGTGTCCCCTGGAACGAACTCCGGCACTTGTCGTCGAAGGCGATCTGCTTGGAGTTTCTGTCTCCCTGTAGCTACCTTCAAGTTCTCCTGTATCTTAGACCACAAAACCTTCAAGTGAGAGACGTGTTTGTCCACTGCTGGCACCCCTGATGGTAGTGAAGAGAAGGGTAACCGGGAAGGATGGAATCCATAATTTATAAAAAACGGTGATTCTTGGGTAGAGTCATTGCGGAGAGAGTTCAGGGCAAACTCGGTCCAAGGAAGTAGATCCACCCAGTCCTCCTGTGTATCCGTGATGAAACATCGGAGATATTGTTCTAAGCTTTGATTGACCCTCTCCGTTTGCCCATTGGTCTGTGGATGGTATCCTGAGGAGAACTGAAGAGAGATCCCCAACCTTTTGGAAAAGGCACGCCAAAATCTAGACACGAATTGCGAGCCCCGGTCAGAGACAATGGTAGAAGGAACTCCGTGAAGGCGAAAAATCTCCTGAATAAACACATCTGCCAGCCTGGGGGAATTTGGGAGACCCCTCAAAGGAACAAGGTGCGTTTTTTTGGAAAAACGATCGATGACTACTAAAATAGTATTCTTCCCTTTGGACTCTGGAAGTTCCACAATGAAATCCATAGAGATATGACTCCAGGGACGATCTGGAATGGGTAATGGAAGGAGTAGCCCAGCGGGTCTGACACGAGGTACCTTGTTATGAGCGCAAATGCTACATGCTTTGACAAACTCCTCTACGTCTTTAGCCCTCTCTGGCCACCAGAAGGTACGTTGAACCAGATCGTTGGTCTTCCGTATCCCTGGGTGTCCTGCCGATTTAGACGAATGACACCACTCGAGGACCTTCTTGCGGTGTTGAGGTGCCGTGTAGAGTCTTCCCTCCGGAACCTTGAGTCCCCTCGGAGTCTGTGACTGTTCCGACTGAATTTTGCTCATGACCTCAAAGGAGTTGGCAGACAGGATACAACTAGAGGGGATAATAGACTCAAGCTGTTCCTCGGACCTGTCATCCGCAAGAAATTGTCGAGATAGAGCGTCCGCTTTTAGGTTCTTGGAGCCAGGAATAAAAGAAATAAGAAAATGAAATCGTGAAAAAAACAAAGCCCAGCGGGCTTGTCGAGCATTCAACCGACGTGCTCCCTCCAAGTAAAGAAGGTTCTTATGATCCGTAAGAATGGTAATGGGTGTCTCAGTGCCCTCTAAGAAATGTCTCCCCTCTTCCAACGCTAATTTGATCGCCAAAAGCTCCCTATTTCCGACATCATAATTCTGTTTGGCGGAAGAGAATTTCTTAGAAAAAAAAGCAAAGGGATGCAGTCTGGCTAACGGAGAAGTTCTCTGGGACAGAACAGCCCCAGCCCCAATGTCCGAAGCATCTACCTCCAAGGTGAACGGGAGTCCAGGATCTGGGTGGGTGAGGATGGGAGCAGACACAAAAGCCTTCTTGAGACTCTCAAACGCTTCTTTAGCGAACACTGACCATGATGACGGATCTGCCCCTTTCTTAGTGAGGGCGGTTATGGAGGATACGGTATCAGAAAAATTGCGGATGAACCGTCGATAATAATTCGCAAAACCTAAAAAGCGTTGCACGGCTTTGAGAGTAGTCGGAAGAGGCCACTCCAAGATAGCTTTAAGTTTCTCCGGATCCATTTTGAAACCGGAATCCGAGATAACGTAACCCAAGAACGCCACGGATTTAAGGTGGAACTGACACTTCTCCAATTTCGCAAAAAGATGGTTCTCCCGCAAACGTAATAGTACTTGTTGAACGTGTTTAATATGATCTTGAGCGGTCTTAGAAAAGATGAGGATGTCATCTAAATAAACAATAAGAAAAGTGTTGAGAATGTCCCGAAAGATCTCGTTGACAAAATCCTGGAAAACTGCTGGTGCGTTGCACAACCCGAAAGGCATAACAAGATACTCGTAGTGGCCGTCATGGGTGTTGAAAGCAGTCTTCCACTCGTCCCCCTCTTGTATCCTTACTAAATTGTAGGCACCTCTCAGATCCAATTTAGAAAAGATGGTTGCTCCCTGGAGGCGGTCGAATAATTCCGGAATCAAAGGCAGAGGGTAGCGGTTTTTGCGGGTGATATTATTCAAACCCCGATAGTCTATGCATGGACGGAGAGATCCGTCCTTCTTCTTGACAAAGAAGAAGCCTGCTCCGACCGGGGAGGAAGACTTTCTGATGAAACCCCTCTCCAAGTTCTCGGCAATGTAGGTGTTCATAGCCTTTGTCTCTGGGAGAGAGAGAGGATAAGATCTTCCCCTGGGAAGAGGTGCGCCAGGAAGTAAGTCAATGGGACAATCAAACGGACGGTGCGGTGGTAGTACCTCAGAACGTGCCTTGTCAAATACGTCACGGAAATCCCAGTACACAGAAGGTAAGGAGTTGATCTTCTCGGATATGGTAGACACTCCTCCAATCCTCTGGAAAACCCTGGTACATGTCTTGGCACAAGAAGGAGCCCACTGAACCGGTTCCCGATCCGTCCAGTCGATGCGAGGATTATGAAGTTGAAGCCAGGGAAGACCCAAAATCAACTCAGCAGAGGGCGTGTGGATGACATCGAGAGTAATGATCTCTGTATGGACGTCCACGAACTGCAGTAGGAGAGGTACCGTCTGAAGCGTGATAAATGCTGGCTTTAGAGGTCGACCATCGATGGCCTCCAGACCTACAGGCGTCTTCTTGTTGACAAAAGGAATATTGTTCTGTCTAGCAAAAGTTTCATCAATGAAATTACCTGCAGAACCGGAATCAATGAACGCCCGTGCCCGGGTGTGGAACCCCTCTCCAGACAGCATAATAGGTAAGACTATCCTGGTGGGAAGGATGTTTTGGATGATGGAAGAAGGGGTCAATATTCCCACTGAAACTTTCCCGGATCTCACTGGGAGCTGGTGTTTTCCCGGTCTACGGGGACACTGGGGCAAGGCGTGAGTGGAATTTCCACAGTACATGCAAAGACCGGCCGTGCGCCTACGTAACTTCTCAGCCGGAGATAGTCTGTTGCCCCCCAACTGCATGGGTTCAGGAATGTCCCCGGAAGAAGATGACGGAGCCACGAAGGAGGGTGCAAGAGTTCTTGGAACCCATAAACGATAATGAGAACGTTCATATTTACGTTCCAGCAGGCGTTGATCCACCCGAATAGCCAGAGCGATTAAGTCCACTAGGTCAGTAGGGCGATCTCGTGCGGCGAGCTCGTCCTTTAGGGTCTCCGATAATCCTTGCCAGAATGCGGAACATAGGGCGTCATCGTTCCAACCCGTCTCAGCTGCAAGAGTGCGAAACTCCACCGCATATACAGCAACCGAACGGTCTCCCTGGTTAATGTGGTGAAGAGCGGAAGCTGCCATTAACTTTCGTGCTGGTGTATCAAAAACTCTTCGGAATTCCTCGACGAAGAGATCGATGTCCTGTGTGAGCGCACCCTGTTGTTCCCAGATGGGAGAGGCCCATGCCAGTGCCTGGTCGGTGAGAAGGAGTAGATGTAGCCAACCCTGGAGACAGAAGACACAAAGCGAGAGGGAGAGAGACGAAATTGTACAAGACATTGGTTAATGAAACCCCGACATCCTTGAGGATCCCCCGCATAATGTCTTGGTGGCGGAATACGTGGTTCCGGAGTGAACGGAGATAACGAAAAAGGATTAGGCTGTGAGGGAGGTGCCACGAGTGGAGATTGCCGAGTGAGGGTTCGGACCTGAGGAGTCAGAGAGTGGAGGCTTTGCTGTATGGTATCCATCCGTCTATCGGATTGCTCCAAAAAAGTCTCTAATTTGGTAAACAGAGCAGTATGGGCATTTAAAGTCCGCTCCACCTCAGCGGTGTCCATGTTTGTAGGGCTGAGCATAATATTAGGATGTGCTCACCACAAACGAGACGGGACCACGGTGCTGAGGTGGGAAGGTAGGAACACCACCCACAGCCACGAGGGCACGTCTTGAAAGTAGATTGGTCTGGGATTCCGGATCGGGGCAGGAGAGGTACGGTTGGTAGAGAATGCCGTTTACCAAATCCAGGGTTAGAGAGAGGGACATTGTCGTTTACCGTAAGCCAGGATCGGGATGCCAGAGGTGCGGAGAGTCGAGAAGCTGGGTGCCGAGTTCGGGATGCCAGAGGTACAGGAAGACATAGCGGAAGCCGGTAGGTACACGAGGAGGTCTGTAAAAATAGAACTAGGGAGGCAGAGAATGGTAAAGACAACTGGAACTATGCTCAGCCAAAGAGCCAGTGATCTTGGCAGGTATATAAAGGAGAGAGGGTCAATAGCATTGCAGCCATAAAGGGGTGTGTAGAAGGAGCCAGCTGCAGCAGGGATAGGTCCCTTATGAGTCCCAGGAGATGAGGCATAAAGGGCAGCAATCTGGCTGCATTCAATAGCAGCAACAGTTTGGTTCACTGTACCTTTAAGAGGCGGTTGCGCCTCCGTGTGGCCGCGCCTCTGTGTAGCAGCGCCCGCGGCTGCGTGCGCGGCCCCACGCCCTGATCCGATGGCAGAAGAGGAAGAAGAACGTGCGCGCGCGCACTGTGCAGGAACTCGCGCGCTTCTCTCCGGCGTCCCTGCGAGGCACGAGGATGTCAGGCGAGGCAGCAGGTAAGTGGGAGATACGCCGTGAACGGCGTGTCTCCATAATCCTTACAGAAGCGCATGGCAATTAGTTGAATCCCAGCTGCCTAAGCAAGGGGTGTTAAAAACCCCAGGATGTGCACACATGCTGCTGGCTGGTCAGGAGAGAGGAGTGAGTTACTGAAGGGATTACTGATACAAGGTCTGTTTGCAAAGTACAGGGTTTATGAACTCTCTGTCTCTTGCATAGAAAAGAGTAGCTGCCTTTTTTTTACTCTGTCTGCTAAAGAGAAACTATTTTGTTTTGTCTGCTGAAGAAAGGCTATTTTTCTTTTGTTTGCTGATGAGAAGCTATTTGTTTTTGGTGTGCTGTATGTTTTAAGGCTAAAATAAATAAGCCTTAACCAAAGAACCAGCGTGTGTAGTTGCATGTACCCTGCAACATATGGTGTCAGAAGTGCCAGGATTTTGAAAGGCTCCTGCAGTAAAAGGGCCACAAACACACAAGAATGAGAAAAATGGAAGAATTTTTAAAAGAGTTTCCGTGCCAGCAGGCCCAACTACAAGCAGAGAGAGATGAAGTACTATTGCAGCAGCAGGCAGCACAGGATGAGCGGATGGCCAGACTGCTGACCCAATTCCATTGGTCTGCCAGTCCAGAACCTGCAAATAAACCCCCAATACTCCTGAGGAAAATGGCTCCAAATGAGGATCCAGAGGCTTTTTTACTGACATTTGAAAGGGTTGCCGAAGCTCAGGGCTGGACTGCAGATCGCTGGGCCACTGCTTTGGCCCCGCTCCTCATAGGAGAATCCCAGGCCTCATATCAGGGCCTCCCTGCAGATCCGACAAGTAAAAGCCGCCATACTGGATCACTTAGGTCTGACCCCAGAGACCTACCGGCAGTAGTTCCGGAACATGAAGTACACCGCTAAGATGAGGCCCCGGGTCCTCACGCAGCGGTTATTGGACTTGTGTACGCGCTGGATACAACCCGAGGAGTGCACTAAGGAGGCAATTCTTGAGCAGGTGGTTTTGAAACAATTCCTACAAATAATACCCCCTTCCGCACGCTTGTGGGAAAACCCTAGCTTTGGCGGTCCGACTCATGGAGAACTTCCTTGGGGCTGAGGAGCAGGCGAGTGTCCTGGACCCGACGGATCCTACTCCACTGGCACCTGCGGACGCCCAAAGAGGGAGGTCGGATCAACGGGGAACCTACGGCCCGTTCACGCGCAACCGCCAACTTCAACAGACAGAGCAGTCATTCCAGCAAGGGCGAAGTCCAAAGGCTGGTCCCGCCGAGACCCTCATCTCCTTCCTGATGTCGGCTCATTACAAAATGAGAGGAACTTCCGAGGACGTCGCCCACAAGACCCACCAGATGCCTGGTCTCCAGTATCCGGTCCAGCAGAGCGTTATCCACGACCCCCCGCCTGCGGAGAACAAGGCCACCGGCAGGTGGACTGTCCACAGATGGATTGTTCATTCAGCAGGACCGTCGCCTCGGCCTTCACTGGAGAAAATTACAAGCCCTGACTACTTCCAGCCCAGGTTGGGGGAAAAAATGTCCAGGCCCTTGTAGATTCGGGCTCTGGGAAAACTCTGGTCCTTCAGGAACTGTTACCGCCAAACGTGTGTTCTTTTGACTCCCCATGGAGTATAGAATGTATACATGGCGATGTAAAATGGTATCCGAAGGCCAAAATCTGGCTACAGGTAAAAGGTCAGGAGGCCTACCTTGAAGTAGGAGTCGCTCCTTGGCTCCCTGCCCCCGTTGGGCTCGGCCGGGGCTGGCCTTTCTTTTCGGACTTAATGGCTCCAGTCTCTCAAGAGGAGCCTTATTCTATGGCTCAGGAGAAACCTGGCAAACTGTTCCCCTTCTCGGCAGACCTTTTTCCCAGTAGACACCGGGTTCAAAAGACTCAGAAGCAAAGATGCTCTGACAAACAGGACTGGTTGCAGAAATCTGGGTCTCAAGGTGACCATTCTAGTAGCCAGAAGTCACAAGTGATGGCTGGGGATGGCCAAAGGGAGGGGGATATGGGCCCTAGAGATTTACCAGACCTATACCTCCCTGATTTTCGCCAGAGGCAAAGGGAAGACCCAGTCCTTGTTAGACAGTATGATAAGGTGGTAAAAATTGATGAGCAGATTTTGAATGCACAGGGGGTGATAGTATTCCCCCATTTTGAATTATCAAATGATATCCTGTATAGGGTGAATAGGCAGACACAAACAGGGAGGTCACCAGACAGATATTAGTTCCCAAGGCGTTTGTTAAATCTGTGTTCACTCTAGCCCATACTGTCCCTTGGGGTGGTCATTTGGGCAGGGATAAAACATTGGACCGTATTTCGTCCTGTTTGGCCAGGGATGCATAGTGATATTGCTAAGTTATGTGCAGCATGTCCGGAGTACCAGCTAACTAGTCCGAAGGGACAGAAACCAGCCCCTTTGGTTCCTCTACCCTTGGTGTCAGTTCCCTTTGAGAGGATTGGGATAGACTTGGTAGGACCTCTAGAACCTTCTGCGAAAGGACACAGGTTTATTCTTGTAATAGTTGATTATGCAACAAGAAATCCTGAGGCGTTCCCCCTGAGAACAGCAACGGCGAAGCAAGTAGCCAACAAGTTGTTGGAACTGTTCTCACGGGTTGGACTTCCCCAGGTTGTGTTGACAGACCAAGGTACAAATTTTATGGCTAAATTGATGCAGGATGTCTTAAAATTACTAGAGGTCAAGTCTGTTCGGACATCGGTCTACCATTCACAGACTGACGGATTGGTGGAAAGATTTAACCGAACTCTTAAAGGGATGCTGAGGAAATTTGTAGATTGAGAGAAAAGAGCCTGGGATGAACTTCTCCCTTTTCTGCTGTTTGCAGTGCGGGAAGTTCCCCAGGCCTCCACAGGATTCTCTCCATTTGAACTGCTGTATGACCGCCAACCCCAGGGTATCCTAGACCTCCTAAAGGAGTCCTGGGAGGAACAGCGGTCCCCTTCTAAGAATACCCTGCAATATGTACTAGACCTTAGCAAGCGCCTAGATGTGGTCGGCCATTTTGCTAGGGAGAATCTTAGATCAGCCCAGGACAGTCAGGAGAGACATTACAATCAGAATGCTCACATGAGAGTGTTTAACCCGGGAGACCAGGTGATGTTATTATTACCCAGTTGCGAGAGTAAACTCTTGGCCAAATGGCAGGGTCCATTCAAAGTACTCCGCCGCACGGGTGATGTGGATTACGAGATCGCTCAACCAGGGTCCAGGAAGGGTAAACAAATTTACCATGTGAACTTGCTGAAACCCTGGAAGATGCAGCAGGCTCTATTCATCCACCCGGTGGAGGAGGAAACGGACTTGGGTCCTCAGCCCCCACCGGAGAACATCGTGGGTGACGATAAAATTACCAATGGGTTAACAGTTCTCCTCTGAACAAAAAGGGGACTTGTTAGCAATAATTACACAATTCCATTATGTTTTTTCTGATTTACCAGGTGTGACAAACGCCCTTCTTTTGTAGCGCTGACGTCTGTCTGGGTTCTTCCCGACACAGTCTTCTAGAGTTAATTATACAAAAAACAGGATCACGCAAAGTATTACGTTGCTTAACTCAGGCTTCTGCCTGCTTTATTTTCATCCAAGTAAGGGACTGCAGCTTTAACATGTGTAGGCAGTAGGCACTCAGACATGAACCTTCAGCAGTTTACTCATATCAGTGTTATAGTATTCCCACACTGTTATTTCAAGAAACAAAACCAAAAAAAAAAAAAAAAAAATCCTATCCTATTCAGGGATCTAACTACACAGCAGAATCAGCCTCTCTAACTGCTGCTGGGCCAACTAAACTGGTTCCCCAGCTTCAAACAATGCCCTCTCATTAAGGGTCACTAGATAAAGCATACAGTCTTTTAGATACAGCAATAAACATTTGTTTGTCTTATCTGTTCGTGGTGGGAACTCGTTCCCAAGTGTCCAGGCAAATCCTCAGATACTGTGATACTTGAAGGGGCCGTCCACCCCGAACTGGATGCAGGGGAGCAGCGAAACCCCCAGTCTCCAGGCTCTAAGAAGAGAGACTGAAAAGCAACCCTCTTTGCTCTAAATACCTGTGCTAGTGATTAGGAGAGCAGATGAGGGAGAACTAGAAACATTGTAAACTGTGGTCTGGATTTTTCATCCACCAGCCTGAGTTAATGTGAAGCTGTGGAATGGATCATTTTGAACTATTCCTGCACTTTCTGACCTAAAATGGGGCAGAAAGCTGCCTAACATATTTGAACTATGTCACACAGGGCAAACTAACTTAATTTCACATGCGATTGGGGTAAAAGTACGTTCCCGTCCTTATAGGTTTCCTGAAAGTCGTAGGGTCCTGGTAGAGAAGGAGGTAAAAGAAATGTTACATTTAGGAGTGATTGAGGAATCATGCAGTGAGTGGTGTAGTCCACTAGGTATGGTCCCTAAACCTGATGGGAAGCACTGCCTGTTTCCAACCATTGTGCTCCCCCATCCTTTTTGTATTCACGTCCACACTAATGCGTCATGGCGGACGCTACTGTCCCAACACAATAATCCCACCCTCAAGTCCAGTGAGTCCCACCCAAAGTCTTGCACTCCCAATACATAGACCAGCGTGTGTGTATTTGTGCGTGACTGCGCAGTCACTATGTCAATTGATAGGCCCTGTTGGTGCACGTGAGTAGATGAGTTACCTGCCCGGCTCCAGCCGCGGGTACTGCTATTCCGCAAGGGAAACGCTGGGGTGTTCTCCAAAGGTGGGGTGAATTCCGGCGTGGATAATATCACCGCTTCTTCCGCCATCGGTACCTTGATGATAACCGGGTTGATGTCCACAGGCTGCAGTCAATCCGTACTGAGCCTCCGCACTAATAGTCTAGCGGTCCCTTAGAGACCAAGCTTAGGCCCAAGCCTTTCGGCGGAAAGGGCAGCGTCCACTGGATTCCTCACTAGCATATAGATAAAGGGGCAGGGTCCCTAACCTAGGGCCTGTCCTTATCACACTCCACTAGGGTGACTCAGGGCTATCTGGGGCCTAGGGGAGTACTGGCCTAGTGCCAGGAGTCACGGACTCCGGCACCCTACCTCTTACCCCTAGCTACTCCAGTCGCCAACTGCCATCGTGGTTCCTGCGCGCGAAATGTATCTCTATGTTGCCAACAGAGCTCCTCTATCCCTAATGGCTCCCTGGCGTCACGGGGCCGCTCCAAAGGCTCATGGGACTTGAAGTCCTTTTGCAAAGCCCTCCTCTATAGGCTAGTCCTTCGCGGGCTTTCTGGACCTTTACTGCGCAGGCGCGAGCTCCCTGTAGTCCTGGAGTGCTCCTGTTCCTCGCGCATGCGCAATGCCCCTAACAATGGCGGCGCCCTGCTCCGCGAACCGACGGAACCACCACAACTCGATACCGGCCGCAACCCTTAGTACTACGCGGCTCGTGTACCAACAGGAGAGAAGGTAATACCGCAAGGGGACCTGGCTACATCTATATATACATATATATATGCTCATACACACTAAAGTGTGCTACACAGGGAGTTAAAGCAGCAGCTCAAGCTGCCATTTTCTAAAAAAAAATTCCATTCGATATGTGCGTTGCATCAATACAATCTACACACTGACAAGTGATTAGTTCAGTTCCGGTCGTTCCGTTCTCCTGTGATCGATCAGCGAAGATTCGACTCGGGAGTTCACTAAATGGCTGTCAGTGCAGCAGAAGAGGACCAAGATGCAAAGTTATGTTGGGAAGATCATGTGACCAGGCAGTCACTAGATACAATTGGTGCACTGCTAGAGAGAATGCAGGGCTCAAAAAGGGGTGGGCCAGAGCCTGTTCCAGAAAAGGAAGGGGATGTGACTTTGTAAATGGGTGCTATAGGATCCAAAAATGCTTAAATTAGTACTGCCTGGCATTAGCTTCAAATAACATGGCTCCAAGAATGACTCTCTCATTTATTTAAAGCTAATGCCAGTAGATATGCGATGTTAGGGTTAACGCCTCTTTTGCATATCATCAGCACGGTCAGAGCAAAAGTAACTGTACCTTATTTCTAATAGTAGCACTGGGTAACTGAGGCTCTTACGAATATGAATAGCATGACATTCCTTTAGGTTAACGTTAGGTTAAATAACCTGACAGAGCTTAGTGCATCTGATCCAGAGAGGGGGACATGAATATGTTGGGTGCCTCATAGCACAGGTGTTGGTACTTGCTCCTTTAAGGGTCTTTTGTGGAGCGAAGGCTCCAGGCAGCACCTCATGTCCCTTACCTGCATATCTGGAAGTCCAGAGACATAGATCCAGTTGCTCATGTGAATGGGCCATAATGTGACTTCCGCTGCCGTTAGGCGTCTTATGGAATAGCACTACTTAGTAAACATGGGCCATCCATCTGTTGCTGTTTTGTCTACAGCTCGCAAAGCTTAGGAAGTCGTATCCGTAAAACATTGCTACGTATTTATTGTTAATACTTGTTTGTTTGTTTAAAGACATTTTATACATATAGCCATATTTATTGATGACTATGTAATGGTGTTTAATAAAGTGTGATGGACTTTTCCCCCCATGTCTGTTTCAGTGTTTTTATTGGGGGGTTGGGGAGGAGCAGTGCCACTGGGGTCAGGGTGGAATATCTGTGTTTAGAGTTCATGATGATGCCGTGCACTCAGGTTACATATTTTAGAAGCATTTCAGTGTATTCAGCACACTGTTTATTTATCCTTCCTCTTTTGCTTGAGGGCTCAGGACTAGGACAGTTGAACGAGACACGTCAGTCAATAAAACTCCTATAATATGAGCAATTAATTACACATCTGCACCAAGCGAAACACATTTGCTGTGAATTGCAGTACAATCAATGACCATTCGCCCCTTACACAGAAATGATGTTATTGCCATTTTCTGTAGCTCTATCAATTTTAGTCATTCATTTTACAATTAAATAATAGTAAATACTTTTTTTTCTTGTATGGAAGTACATTCCTGAAAGTCATTATGCCTATTGCATTTTTATCTATAGGTTCTTGACATTGTAGTGTGATTTCATAGAACAATGTGATTCAAATGCGATGCTTTAGTACAGTATATTGTGTCAAGAAATAAACAGGTAATTAGCAAAGCAATTTCAATCAGCATTTTCTTTGCTAAAAGACCTGTGACAAATAATATTAAATGGGCTAAGGATAGAAGAAACATTTGTGGGATGATGTATTAAACTCAGAAAGTCATTTGTTAATTAGTGCCAATTTATCAAGGTACTTTCTGTGAATTTTGTCGCTGGTGATGTGTGTGTGCTGTGAGTTTAACGTGTGGGGAAGGGGGCGGGGTTGGGTGTGCAGTGTATGCAGTGAGTGTGTGCTGTGAGAGTGCTGTGTGCTGCTGCTGTGTGTGCTGGTGCTGTGTGTGCTGTGAGTGTGTGTAGCGCCAGTGTGCTGTGTGTGCGCAGTGTATGCAGTGAGTGTGTGCTGTGAGAGTGCTGTGTAGTGAGTGTGTGCAGTGTGCTGAGTGTGTGCAGTGTATGCAATGAGTGTGTGCTGTGAGAGTGGTGTGTGCTGGTGCTGTGTGTGCTGTGAGTGTGTGTAGTGAGTGTGTGCAGTGTGTGTGCAGTGTATGCAATGAGTGTGTGCTGTGAGAGTGCTGTGTGCTGGTGCTGTGTGTGCAGTGTGTGTGTGTAGTCAGTGTGTGCAGTGTGCGTGCAGTAAGTGTGTGCTGTGAGAGTGTTGTGTGCTGGTGCTGTGTGTGCTGTGAGTGTGTGCAGTGTGTGTGCAGTGTAGGTGTGTGCTGTGCAGTGAGTGTGTGCTGTGAGAGTGCTGTGCAGTGAGTGTGTGCTGCGAGAGTGCTGTGTAGTGAGTGTGTGCAGTGTGCAGTGTGCTGTGTGTGTGCAGTGTATGCAATGAGTGTTTGCTGTGAGAGTGCTGTGTGCTGGTGCTGTGTGTGCTGTGAGTGTGTGTAGTGCGTGTGTGCAGTGTATGCAGTGAGTGTGTGCTGTGAGAGTGCTGTGTGAATGGCAATTTGTTGTATACATGGGGATAATCATGAATATTCCACTGTTGATGTTTTTTTTGAAACAGAGTTTGGTTCTTTAGATTTCAAGGTGGGTATTGTACCCAAACTGGCACATGATGTGTTAATAGGGACCGACTTTCCCCATTTTCTAAAAATGTGGTCCCCCGCTCAGAATAGCGCCCAGAGTTCAATAGCGGAACATAACGAAGTATTAGAAGAAATAAATCCTTTCCCGTTTTCAGAAATGGAGGTTGACGAGGGCCCAAATAAGAAGGGGGAAAAGGAGGAGTGCTGTAAAATTCCCTTCCCCATCACTACTTTGGTAGGGAATACCCCAAATCAGGATGTTGATCAGACACTTACCACCCCAGAACCGGATAAGACCCTCGCTGACCTAGAGGTCAGTCCTGGGAGTTTTAAGAAGGCCCAGTGGGAGGACCCCACATTAGAGGTAGCAAGGGGAAATATACGGGACCTGAATAGTACTCTTGGCCAACCAGATAGGTCGCTTGCTTACCCCTACTTCGAGGTAGAGAACGACCTAGTATATCGGGTTGATAAAAGAAAATCAGTTACAACTAAACAATTGTTGGTACCACGGACATTCCGTAATGTAGTGTTACACCTCGCACATAGTCATCCATTGGGGGGACACCTAGGGGTGGAAAAGACAAAAGAAAAGGTTCTCCGAAGCTTCTATTGGCCTGGGGTTCTGGCAGAAATTACGAATTATTGTTCCTCATGCCCAGCATGTCAGATCACCGCCCCGTTCAAGGCGTACCGCAGCCCATTGGTACCCCTTCCCATAATAGAGGTACCATTTGACCGGATTGCTATGGATCTAGTAGGACCCCTAATAAAGTCTGCTAGGGGACATCAGCATATATTGGTAATATTAGATTATGCCACCCGATATCCGGAGGCAGTTCCCCTACGTAGCACCTCGGCCAAAAACATAGCAAAAGAGTTAGTAGTTCTGTTTTCCCGGGTTGGAATTCCTAAAGAGATTCTATCTGACCAGGGAACACCGTTTATGTCCCAAGTAACAAAAGAGTTATGTAAACTCCTAAAAATCAAGCATCTCAGAACCTCAGTCTATCATCCACAAACAGATGGTTTAGTGGAAAGGTTCAATAAAACCTTAAAGAGCATGTTACGGCGGGCGGTCGATAAAGATGGGAAAAACTGGGATTGTTTGTTACCGTACCTGTTATTTGCCATTAGGGAAGTTCCCCAATCATCCACAGGCTTCTCCCCGTTTGAACTATTGTATGGCCGACACCCAAGGGGCTTACTGGATATAGCCAAAGAGACTTGGGAACACGAGGTTACCCCTTACAGAAGTGTAATAGAGCATGTTGCCCAGATGCAGGACCGCATTGCTGCAGTCCTACCCATAGTGAGGGAACACATGGAGAAAGCTCAAGAAGCACAGAGGAATACGTATAATAAGGGTGCTAGGGTCAGAATTTTTTTTCCAGGTGATAGGGTACTAGTTCTGGTTCCCACCGTGGAAAGTAAATTCCTTGCTAAATGGCATGGGCCATATGAGGTCTTGGAAAGAGTGGGAGAAGTAAATTATAAGGTAAGATAGCCAGGTAGGAGGAAACCTGAGCAAATTTACCATATAAACCTACTCAAGCCCTGGAAAGATAGAGAAGTCTTGTCAACCCTAGTAACCCCAGGTCCGTCAGAGAGTCAAGAAACTGACCCAGAGGTTAGCATAGCGGAAACCCTGTCTGTTCATCAGAAACAAGAGGTTCAGAATTTAGTGAGCAGAAACAAAGAAATCTTCTCTACATAGCCAGGTAGAACTAGCGTAATTGAACATGACCTAGTCTCTGAACCGGGGGTCCGAGTTAACCTTAAACCGTACCGAATCCCAGAGGCCAAAAGAGAGGCTATAAGTTTAGAGGTTAAAAAAATGCTAAAACTAGGCGTAATTGAGGAATCCCAAAGTGGGTGGAACAGCCCTATAGTCTTAGTCCCAAAGCCAGATGGTACAACAAGGTTTTGTAATGACTACCGGAAACTAAACGCGGTGTCAAAATTTGATACTTACCCTATGCCCAGGGTAGATGAACTTGTAGAGAGACTGGGCAAAGCCCGATATCTCACAACCCTAGACCTAACAAAAGGGTACTGGCAGGTTCCCCTCACAGAAAGGGCAAAAGAAAAGACAGCCTTCTCAACCCCAGACGGCCTCTTTCAGTATAGGGTGCTGCCTTTTGGCTTACATGGAGCTCCCGCCACATTCCAAAGAATGATGGATAAAATTTTAAAACCACATGCTCGGTATGCTGCTGCCTACCTGGATGATGTGGTAATCCATAGTGAAGATTGGCAATCCCACCTTCCAAAGGTCCAAGCTGTGCTCGACGCAGTTCGGTCTGCTGGACTAACTGCTAACCCCGCTAAATGCACCATTGGTCTGGAGGAGGCCAAGTATCTGGGGTATTCTATTGGCAGAGGTTTACTCAAACCCCAAACACTCAAAGTGGAGGCAATACAAGGTTGGCCAAGGCCAGTTACAAAAAAACAAGTAAGGACCTTTTTGGGGTTAATTGGGTACTATAGAAGGTTTATTCCCAATTTTGCGACTAAGGCAACCCCACTAACCGACCTCACAAAAGCAAGAGGACCACTTATGGTAAAGTGGTCCCCCGAAACCGAACAGGCCTTTAGAAGCCTGAAAGAAGCTCTCTGTGCCCAACCAGTGTTGGTCACACCTGACTTCTCCAAAGAGTTCGTAGTCCAAACCGACGCATCTGAGGTAGGGCTGGGGGCGGTACTCTCCCAGGAGTCTCAAGGTGAGGAACACCCCATCCTTTATTTAAGTAGGAAACTAAATCCCCAGGAGAAAAATTACTCCATAGTAGAGAAAGAGTGTCTCGCAATAAAGTGGGCTGTAGAGACGCTCAAATACTACCTGTTGGGGAGAAAATTCCGGTTGGTCACAGATCATGCACCCCTTACCTGGATGTGTCAAAACAGGGAAAAGAATGCTAGAGTGACCAGGTGGTTCCTAAGCCTACAACCCTTTAAATTTTCTGTGGAACACAGGTCAGGGCACAAACATGGCAATGCTGACGGGTTGTCAAGGATGCACTCCCTAATATCCATGGTCGCTCATCCCTCAGGGTCTGAGCTGGGGGGGAGGATATGTGACAGAAACCAGGGGATGGTAATAAATTCCATATATAGGGCTCCCAGGATACTGAACAGTTTCTATCCTGTCTGGCCTGGGAGTGCAGCCTTATAATACATGCACTCCATCCCACAGTTTTGGGCAAGCGCTGGAACTGAGGGATTTCTGTCACCTGTCATGCTAATTAGAAATCAGGTATGTAAGACTGATTTCCTGTTTGCTCTTGTCTCTTCTCCAGAGCCTGGAAGGCTGCTGAACACAGTGGGGAGAAGCCCCTTCCCCACACAGGTTCAATTGTTCTGTTCATTTGGCTAACTCTGCAAAAGTACCTTGTTTTGTTGTTGGAAAGTGGAAAAGCCACTTCCACCCTGAGTTAGGGAAATCTAAGTTAAGTTATCGCTCAGGTGAGCAGCTTTTGTTTTGATGTGTTTTGTTGTATGCACTGTGGCAGTCTCAG
>WSYH01009633.1:0-25434 GCA_036426205.1 Ascaphus truei | reverse complement strand
GGGGGGGGGGGAGAGGTGGGAGATATAGAGGGGGGTCTCGCACGGCCGCTGACACTGGGTGGGGGAGGGGGCGCTGAAGGGGTAATAATAGTGTGTGTGTCCCGCTGACTGTAGCGGCGCCGGGGGAGGGGGGGTCGGGGTGAAAGCGCGGGAGACACGGGGAGAGGAGGAGGTGCGCGCGGGTGCTGCTAACACTGTGAGCCCCGCTAATGTATGTAACAGTGTGTGTGTGTGTGTGTGTGTCACTGTGTGTGTGTGTGTGTGTCACTGTGTGTGTGTCTGTCACTGTGTGTGTGTGTCCCTGTGTGTGTGTGTGTGTGTCTGTCACTGTGTGTGGGGGAACTACACTGGGATCCACGTCACATCTTATCTCCCAAATCTCCTACTAGGATCTACATCTCTGTCACCTTGTGCGGGGACAACTTTAAAATGACCACACGTGCCTTGCTGGACTCTGTGTCAGGGGGAAACTTTATTGACAAGGAATTTGCGGAGAGGAACAAAATACCTTTAATCCCTAAGGACTGGCCAGTTGGCCTCGAGGCTATCGACGGCCGCCCACTCCAACCCGCTTTTATTATTTTCCAAACCATTCCTTTTTCTCTACAATCCTCCAGTGATCACTCCGAGACTGTACAACTCGATGTTATCCACACACCTTCGGTAGATATCGTTCTGGGACTGCCGTGGCTCCAGCGACATAACCCACAAGTCGATTGGACCGGTACTTTGCCTATCCGCTGGAGTACCCAGTGTCAAGAGAGATGTCTGGACACCTCCAAAACCCTCACCGGACTAGTAATACCAGAGCCTGGAAATTCTCTACCGGAAATGTACTACGAATTCCGGGACGTCTTCGACAAAGGTCAAGCTGAAGAACTACCGCCCCACCGTCCCTTCGATTGTCCCATAGAACTCTTGCATGGTGCCACTATCCACTGTGGTTGCTCTTAACCCCTGTCTGCACCGGAGACTCAAGCCATGAGGCAATACACTCAAGAAAACCTTCTAAGGGGCTTCATCTGGAAATCCTCCTCACCCGCCGGTGCAGGGTTCTTTTTTGTCAAAAAGAAGGATGGGTCACTCAGACTCTGTATAGACTATCGTGGGCTCAACAAGATAACGGTCAAGAACCGTTACCTTCTCCCCTTGATTTCGGAATTATTCAACAGACTCCAAGGAGCCACGATCTCCACTAAACTGGACCTGAGCGGAGCATTCAACCTGGTAAGGATCCGTCACGGGGACGAGTGGAAGACAGCGTTTAACACTCGCGATGGACACTATGAATATTTGGTTATGCCCTTCGGTCTTTGCAACGCACCCGCAGTGTTCCAAGAATTTGTAAACGAGATCTTCAGGGATTTACTCGACCGGTACGTAGTCGACTTGGACGACATCCTGATTTTCTCAAAGAACACTGCTGAGCAATCTGAACATGTGAACCAGGTCCTCCAAAGATTACGCACAAATCACGTCTTCGCCAAACTGGAGAAATGCCAGTTTCATCAGTCCTCTACCACGTTCCTGGGATACATCATATCCAGTACTGGACTGACTATGAATCCGGTCAAGGCGATCGTAGAATGGCCACGACCACTGTCTCTCAAAGCAGCTCAGAGATTTCTTGGGTTTTTAAACTACTACCGGAGATTCATCTAGGGTTTCTCCGCGGTAGTCGCACCCATCATAGCACTAACCTAAAAGGGAGCCGATCCGGATCACTGGTCTAACAAAGCCATCGAAGCCTTTGAGAAACCAAAGGAAGCCTTCATCTCCGCACCTATACTGGTACACCCGAACTCTGCACTGCCCTTCACCTTCGAAGTAGATGCCTCTGATGTCTGATGATGGGAGCGGTACTCTTCCAGAGAAGGGAGCCCCAGACAAGACTCATGCACTTTTTTTTTTTTTTTAATTTCAACCGCAGAGAGAAATTACAACGTTGGAAATCGTGAGCTCCTCGCTATAAAGATGGCCTTGGAAGAATGGAGGCACCTACTTGAAGGCACAACAACCCCTATCACCATCTTAACCGACCATAAGAATCTACTTTATATTGAAGGGGCGCACCGCTTAGGATCTCGCCAGGCACGTTGGGCTTTGTTTTTTACCCGCTTCAATTTCGTGATTTCCTATATCCCTGGTGCCAAGAACATTAAGGCGGACGCACTCTCCCGGCAGTTCTTAGAAGAGGACAAATCGGAGGACCAACCAGTCTATCCTCCCTCCGGCATGCATTCTCTCCACAAACGTCTTCAGCGCCCTTCCTGAGATCACAAGGGCACAGAACAACATCCCAGAGGGCATTCAGGTTCCAGAGGGATGACTGTTCACCCCTCCCAGTCTTCACAGACAGGTCATGGGGTGGGGTCACGCTTCCAAGACAGCAGATGATCCAGGTACTAGGCGGACTATCGACCTCTTGGAACACACCTTCTGGTAGCCAGGCATGAGCAAGAAAATCAGGAGATTTGTGTTTTCTTGCGCTACATGCGCCCGGAACAAAACGCCCCGCAGCAAACCTCCCGGTTTCTTACTACCTCTTCCCATCCCCGATCGACCTTGGAACCATCTCTCGATGGACTTTATAGTCGAATTACCGAAATCCAAGGGTTTGAATACGATCTTAGTAGTGGTAGATCGCTTCTCGAAACAAGCCCACTTCGTTCCCCTTCAGGGAATACCATGCGCCACCAGATTATCCGAAACCTTCACCGAGGAGATCTTGAGGAGCCACGGGACACCCCAAACCATAGTGTCAGATTGGGGGTCACAATTTGTGTATAAATTTTGGAGAGCTATATGCAAGAAATTAGGTATCGCGTTACAGTTCTCCTCCGGTTATCACCCGCAGACCAACGGGCAGCGGAGCAGACCAACCAGTCACCCGAACAATACATCCGCTGCTTTGTCTCAGACGCTCAGGACAATTGGGCAAAACTCCTCCCTTGGGCAGAATTTGTGCATAATAACTCACGCAACGAATCCACCCAACAGTCTCCCTTCATTAATTATGGGTTCCATCCCACCACCTTTCCATCCCCAGTCCCCAACTTTGGGGTCCCTGCAGTGGAGAAAAGGGTTCGACTCCTTCAGAAATCTTGGAAGATTCAAAACAACCTAAGGCAGGCCGCCCTTCTCCATAGTAAACAAGCCGACCGCCACCGCCGAGAGACCCCTAACTATATTCCTAGTCAAAAAGTCTGTCTCTCTACGAGGAATATACGACTCAAGGTACCCTCTCCCAAACTAGCACCCAGATTCATTGGACCATTCCCCATCCTAGAGAGAATCAACCCGGTTGTCTACCAGTTAAAACTCCCACCTGCAATGAAGATCCCTTCTGCCTGTCACGTTACACTCCCGAAACCTTTCCTAACCGACAATTTATCTACCAGCAGGAACATTCTACCCCGACCCATCCTAGTGGAAGATCAACAGGAGTTCCAGGTCCAAGCCATCATCAATTCAATGGTATCTAGGGGAAAACTACAATACCTAGTACACTGGAAGGGCTTTGGCCCAGAAGAACGGGAATGGATATATCAAACCAGGTACACACACCTAGATTAACTCGGGAGTTCCACCGCAACTATCCCTCTAAGCCATCCCTGGGTCATCCGGTGGCCTCCCCTCAAGGGGGAGTACTGTCAGGACCGCACCTCCGCGCCTCCCTGCTCACTGCTGCCCACGTCCTGCCGCAATGGCCCGCGGCTTCCGTCCCTCTGCTGGCTCCCCCGTCTCCCGGGAGCACGCGGTGGGTCCTGTCTGCATGTGCATCTCGGCGCGGCACGCACCAACCTCGTGTGCGCATGCAGCACGCACCATTTAAAGGGACCAATGTCTGCACTAATCTCAAGTGGGCTACACCTGAGCCACATCCAGCCTCACGTGACCACTCCTCCTCTCTTCCCCCTCATTGGCTCTCTCCTGTATTTAGGTTCACTCTGCCCTCTGGGTGTTGCTGAGCATAGACCTTTCTATACACGTGCTCATTTACAGCCTGAGTACCTGTTTCTGTCGGTATCCGTATTCCTGTTGTGACCCTGCTTATGAGAAAGATGATAGTGAGATACCGCTCAAGCCTAAGTATCAAATAGTTTATCAATTCGAACCTGGTGCAAGGGGAAAATATATATTTGAGAAACCACAAAGAAACTGACAAGGTCATGGCTGTCCTCTATTCATTACACTCAAGGTAATGGTTGTAGCTATATACATAAAGATATAATATCCACAGGAGGAACTAATAAGTCCCAATTAGAGTATAAATGAGTACATAAGGATATAATATCCACTAAAAGGCTAGTGTGTCCAGAATGGTAAAGTATTGTCCGAATGAGGGGACTGTATACTCCCACACAGTAAGGAATCCACTCCTGGCTTTGATTATTGCTTTTGCAGACTTCTGCAGTTGCAAAAGCTTCCTCTGGCAATCAATGGCACATGTGCTGCCTCTCATTGCAGCTTCTGCCCTGTGCTCCATCTTTGGAGGAATACTCACACACCCTCCTCCTGTGATTGGATCGCCGCCCTTTATATCCTGGGCTTTGGCACTGAAACAGTGCCGAGCATAAATTCCTACCCTGGACGTTACTGTCTCTCTCTGCAGCAATGCCACCCTGGCTTGTATCCTGGTGTACTAACCTTACTGGTTCTTCCCTGGTTCCTGAGGCTGGCTGTAGTTTCCATTTGGGGGCCCGTCCTGACTTCTCTGCTGAAGCGTTGTTTCCTGAGGCCCGCCTGCTAGTTCCAGTGCGGGGGCCCGTTCCTACTCTGTGGCCTGAAGCGTTGTTTCCCTACGCTGCCTGTCGGTGTACTGTCGGCCAGCCTGCTGTTGCCCCCTGCGAGACTGGCGTCAGGCCAGGTCCCGCGCTCCTCTCCTCCTCGCGCAGAGGGCCACTCCCACGCTCACGCTCCTCAAGCTGAAGCGGGGACTCGCTTACTACCTGTTGCCGAACTCCTGCTTGAATAACGACGATGCTGCCTTCTCCAATCCTGACCCTGCTAAGTACGACTACGAACTGCACACTCCGGATCAGTCTGCGCGGACTAAGGTCGGTGATTATATAACCCCACCTCAGCCCCGCGGTCCGATCCCAGGTGTGTGGCGAGCACAATCGTAACAGTATGCTCGGCCCCACAAAACCGGACCGCGCCGTGGCGGGGGTTGGCAATTTTCCAACTGAAGTTATGTCCCGGCCTGCGGACCAGCCCCACTCTGAAGGCCAGTATCTGTGTGAAATACTACCCCTGATTGAAGATCTGTCTATGTATAAAGGCTTAACCCCATTGCAAAGACAATGCCGTAGTGATCTCTTTATTAAGGCTTTCTGCCTCCAGGACTTGGAACAGTCACTGATCGCTTGTGTTCGCTCCCCTGATTCCCCTTTAACCTGGGATAACGTTTACCCTATGGAACTGGCGGACGCTCAAAAGGCACTCTATACCCTGGCCTTATCACTGGACATTCATCTAGTACAACAGGACGCCCTCCTCATGTTGGCTCAGGCACAAGATACGCTCCATGTACTTTCCTTAACACTTGACATTTGCATAAGAGAACAGGACCCCCTCCTCGCCTGCTACGCTGCTGCTTAGCAGTACCCCTGTGCTGACAGTCCCGTTGCTAAACCTGTGGGGGTACCTCCCTCTCCTAAGAATGGCCAAACCATCTTCCTGTCGCTGACTGATAAGGAAAAAGCTGCCACGGTCCCTAGTCCTGAGTTAACGTCCCTGGGTTCTGTCCCCGAGGTTATTCCTGTCTTAACCCCTGCTAGTCAGGCCTATGAGTCCCCCACTGTAAATCCCTGCATCCCCCAGGTCAGTGTGTCTTCCCTAGCACCAGAGAATGAACCCTGTTTGCCCTCTCTTTCTAACCCAGAATTTCTAAGCTCTGTCCCCGAGGTTATCTCTCTTTTAACCCCTGCTAGTCTGCTCTGTGAGGTCCCCGTTGTTCACCCTTGTATTCCACAGACTAATGTTAGCTCCCTAGGGCAAGAGGCTGAATCCTCTATGACCCCACTTGCGGAGGCTAGCTTCTCTTCTCCTGATTCTCAGGCACAGCCTGACTTAACCCTTGATATTTTTTCTGTGTTAACCCCTGCGGGTCAGCCCTATGAACCCCCTTTGGTAAATCCCTGTAGCCCGCCAGTCAAGGACACCTCTTTAGCTTTTGAGGATGAACCCCTTATGTCCCCTAGCTCAGCTAAAATTTTCAGTGCTGCGCCCCCTGAACCTTCAGCAAGAATACTGGCACCAGTAAAAAGTATTCAGGAACCGTTTGTTTCCCTAAGCCTGTTTGCAGTATCCCCACTCTTAGGTATTTCGCTGCCCCAGTCTGTCACTCAGAGCTGAGATCCCCGCTTCTGAGCATAGACCCCTTTTCTTGGAATCTGTAGTCGTTTCTGATGTCGACACACACAGACACACACAGACACACACACACACACACACACATCTGCTATGTATGGAGGGAGTTGGGGGATCTGTGGCTTCACGGATAGGTAAAGTTCAATATACCTTATCCGCAATATACCACAGCTGCTCCCCTTTTATCCTTATCTAGGGTGCGTGTGAGCAAAATCCTAGCTGTAGTGGATTCCTTGATGGTCCACATCTTTGTTAGCTAGCTAGAAGATACAGAGTATTGGGTGGCAAACTGACTTGCAACCTTTGTTGCAGTCACACTACAGTACAGATGGCAGTGATGTCATCATCACCCAAGTTATTCTCACCCAAGTGTGGTGGGCCTAAGGCTAAGTCCCCGGTGGTACGAAACGCGTAGGAGAGGGCGCGTTCCTTCATTTTTTACATATACCCCCATTGCGGCTTTGTACTTGAACATTTGTTTCATTGTGGGACTTGTCCGGGACTTGTTATACCGCTCGATTGCCTATCGCTAAGGAGTGACGCACTAAAGACGCGACCGGCCGAGAGACGCTGCCGGATGACGTCACACGCCAACGTGGACTAACCAGGAAGAGACGCGGCGATCTACCCCTGAAAACAACTGCTGAGAGCTCCGTGAAGGCGCGGGAAGGTTCCCCAACGCTGAGCTGTATACTCTGAATCCGGATACCAGCATCTTGAGGGAGGACGTCGAATACCTGGTGTCTGCATCCTGCTGTGCCTGCCGAGTGGTAACATGTCCCTAACATGTCTTGCTATTAACCCTTTTTTTTGATGTACGTGCAATACTCAGCTTCACATTTTATAAAATTATTTAAATATACTACACAATGGTTTTTTTGCGCTGTTCTTTTTTTGTTTCTATGTAGCTTGGTGTTTGAACCATTCCCACTGACCAGCAGCATAAAACCTCACATATCAGGTTGTATTGTTAACTTATTTTTAAATCACTATTTCTATCACAGACCACATTGAGCGCAAGTCTTTTCTGTTTTCACTTATAATGGGATTGGCTTAACTCTCTGCAGAATAAAGAAATTTTGTAAATGTGGAGAATTGTATATTAGTTATATTCCATTGACTGAGAAATTAATCTGTGACAACTTTGAACATATTTCTTATGTCGAAGCTTAAAGATTACGCAGTGAACTAAAAATAGAATATTATCTCTTTGTTGAAACAAGCTACTGAAAAACTGCTAGTAATATATTTATATATGGAAGATCTTTTCCTTGTTCTACGATACATTTCTTAGATTAGATTTGATCAGTGATTCCCAACCTTTTTTGTTTGGAGGAACCCTTGAAGTATTTCAAAAAACCTCGGGGAACCCCTATCTGGCTGACACATATTAGGTTCGACAGGGGTAAATCACAACATTTCAGATCTCATGAGCCACCTCTATTTCTCACCCTCTACCCGTGTATTTCTCTCCCCTCCGTCTCACTCACTCTCCCCCCCGTCCTGCCTCACATGTATTTCTCCCGTGTTTCACTCTTACTCCCTCTTTTCCTCACTCATTGCCTCACCCCCTCTCTCCTCTCACTCGCCCCTACCTTCCGTCAATTACCCCACTCTCACTCAATCCCCCCTACAAAATACATAACAAAAAACTCCACCCCCCTAAATACATATAACCCCACCCGCAATACATAATAAAAATACCCCGCCCCCAGCAATACATACTAAACTTGTAAAGTGAGAAAGGCCGAACGGCTCCAAGGAAAATAGATTTGGGTTGCACGGGTAAAATAATCATCACCATCATCATATCTCCCCCAGCACACATCATCATCACCCTCATATATCTCCCCCAGCACCCCTCATCATCATCCTCCTCATATATCTCCCCCAGCACCCCTCATCATCATCCTCATATCTCCCCCAGTACCCCTCATCATTACATATCTCCCTCAGCACCCCTCATCATCATCCTCATATACCCAACCCCCGTATCTCACATCCCCCACCCCCCTGTATCTCACATCACCCTCCGCCACCCTGAATCTCACCTCACCCCCCCCCCCCCCCCCCCATATGCCTACCTCAGGTGGGAGGAGAGGCTGGTATCCTCCGGTTGCCGGCAGAGGAGGCGGTGGCGGACAGCAGAATGGCAGACCAGACAGGACTGCACACGCTCCCTCTAGCTAGCAGCAGGCACCGGAAGTGCCGGGTCATACTGCTAGAGCGCACTCCTGCCCTGCAGTCCTGAGAGCAAGTGGGCTCTGAGGGGGCGGGTCCGTGGTCCGTAGGAGGAAACCCTGAGACTGCTTCAAGGAGCCCCAGGGTTCCATGGAACCCTGGTTGGGAATCACTGAATTAGATTGAAAGCTCTTCGGAGCAGGGACTCCTTTTCCTAAATGTTACTTTTATGTCTGAAGCACTTATTCCCATGATCTGTTATTGGTATTATTTGTTATTTATATGATTGTCAGGTGTATTACTGCTGTGAAGTGCAATGTACATTAATGGCGCTATATAAATAAAGACATACATACATACATACCCTGGGGTTCCGTGAGAGGTTCAAAAGGGTACCGCAGTATTTCCCCAATCTCCCAGAGCAGGGAGAAAGAATGGCAGTTTCCTCTATCCTGATTGGCTGCTTCTGGGTAATGCAGCCAAGCAGGAGGAGGTATAAGGAGCCTGTGGGGTGTGGCCAAGCAGGCGGAGGAAGAAGCATGGGGGAGAGAGACACACGGGGCTGTGTGTGTCTGTCCTGTGACTCTTCCCGGTCTCCTGTAAGGCCTGTAATATAGTGCGCGCGTCAATGATAATTGCCTGTGTGAGCCTGACGTTACTATAGTTGACACGCACGCGCGCGCGCGGCCGTGAGCGTGGCGCGGCAGATCTGAGGAAATTCAAGAAATTTGTATTTTCGCGCTGTTGCCGCGCCAAGTGACGCTGTGAACCAATCAGTGCGGCCTAATGCTGTGACGTCATAGCCAAGCCACCTAACCGCGTGCGTCACTGCTTGTCCTAGACACTAAACGTGTGCGCCACGTGCAACGCCGTGTGCACTCCCACCAGCGTGTACTATATTACAAGCCTAACTCTCTTAGCCCCTCTGTGACCTGTGACTCTCTGCCTCTCTGTTCTCCCTTTCTTCTGTGACTTTCTGCCCCATCTCTTGTGACTCTGTTCCCTCTGTCTCCTGTGCCTCAGCAACTGAGCACTGGGATAAGCGTGCCCCGAGAGAAAAAAGGTTGAACACCACTTATCTAAACATTTTGCAAGCAATATTTAATGAACTCCTATGGCCAATTGTACTGTATCATGAGATTTTGTACCATTTTTTACCTGCTCTTAAAAAACTGCAGTTTCCCTCTGTGGGTGCAGGCTGGGTATAGCAGCTGGGGCCTGCAGTTCTCCTCTGTGGGTGCAGGCTGGATATAGCAGCTGGACCTGCAGTTCTCTGTGGGTGCAGGCTGGGTACAGCAGCTGGGATCTGCAGTTCTCCTCTGTGGGTGCAGGCTGGGTATAGCAGCTGGGCCCTGCAGTTCTCTGTGGGTGCAGGCTGGGTATAGCAGCTGGACCTGCAGTTCTCTGTGGGTGCAGGCTGGGTATAGCAGCTGGACCTGCAGTTCTCTGTGGGTGCAGCTGGGTATAGCAGCTGGGACCTGCAGTTCTCTGTGGGTGCAGCTGGGTATAGCAGCTGGGACCTGCAGTTCTCCTCTGTGGGTGAAGATCTGGATGCTGGGTACTTTAGATGTTTTCTGAGCTGTAACCTAACCTCCTATTGGATAGAGGCTTAACTCAAACAGATGACTGAATCTCACTTATAGGAAAATCCTAATTGGGATTGATCCCAACAGTATGCTAAGCACATTAAGATATGAAAGTCTTCTGTACACGCATAGATCCTCTCAGGTTGGGGTCTTGCTGAAGACACCTTCCTTCCTACACCCCATCTGTGTCATACACAGTAAGCGGCTCAAACAACATTAGCAACTTGTCACTGGTTATATCAGTCAGAGAATGAGATACTGTACATTGATCACAGGACTGTCTGTGCAGAACTCATTTCCTCCCATCGCTGCCTTCTACATCCAGGTCACAGAACTATGTCATACTGCGCATGCTCACGAGTAGGGGATCGTGGGAGTTGTAGTTTTTATCGCCTTTAATACACATCAAGTGACCCATATAAGCAACACAGTAATATTTCCCAGAAACTGTGCTAGGGAAAGATAGTTTCTTCTGTATGTAGATGTAAATACTCCTCTTGTTCTTAATATATTTAATTAAAGCTGCTGCAGTTCCTCCCTTTTGTTGATATGAAGACAGTAACCTGGAAATGACATAACCCTGCAATAAAGCGGCACGATTGCAGATGTATGCATGCACCTGTTCTCTCTGTGTCTCACAGATGTCCGGGGCAGCACAGACAGGGCTGGCGGGACCGGGACAGCACAGACAGGGCTGGCGGGACCGGGGCAGCACAGACAGGGCTTTTGGTTTTGTCTTTGAAATGCAGATTACCCTGATTTTATAATTTCATTTATTTTCCAAGTTTCGCTTGAGACAGTAACACCCCCTCCCTGCTCCCCACATAGAGCTCCCTGCTCCCCACATAGAGCTCCCTGCTCCCCACATAGAGCCCCTCTGCTCCCCACATAGAGCCCCCTGCTCCCCACATAGAGCCGCTCTGCTCCCCACGCAGAGTCCCCCTGCTCCCCACCTATCTATATGGATAGACATACAGGGATAATAATTGATTGTTTTGCTGATGTTTATGTTCTTTTCATGTATGGCTAATATATTTATCGGCTTTATTTTGTCATTGTTGTGAATAATGTAATTTGTATTTAGTGACAGTTTATTTGTAATGGTTTATTTCTGGTAGTTAGATTAGAATGATGGTGGTTACTTTAAATTAGAAATCTTTTGGCAATGGTTTGTCTTTAGGAATTGAATAGGGAATTGTATAATTGATTTGTATTGTATTGTAATTGTTTGAGGAAATGGATTAATTGATTGATGCTAATTGTATTGATGTTGCTTACTGTGGCGGCCCCTTTTATTCTCCAACATCACCGCATTTTTCCGGGATTTTTTTCCGAATGCTACGCCCTTCACAGCGTTCATGCCGCATTCATACCACATTCATGTTGCATTCACAGCCGCGGTTGATGCGCGGTTGATGCGTTTATTGAGAATGGTTCGGATTTAATTGGTTGCAATTCTTCGTGTGTCCGCCAGATGGCAGATATTCATGAATTGTACTGCGCATGCGCTTCAGTAATGTGTCGACTTGCAGGTGTTTAGTTTAATACCATAGTGGTCCATTGTAAATTGGCCTTGGGACTGAAGGAAGAGGTTACAATAATGTATCAATTTAGGCTTCACATATTAAATAAAGACAAGCACCGTTTCCGGTCTGGTTATTGTCCTGAGCTGAGCGTCCCGCCATGAGTGTACAAGTGCAGCCCGTGTTCCAAAAACCCGACAGAACGTACGCTTATTTAATATGGGCCGCGATTAATGCAACAGATGGTAAGATGGCAACAGTTGTTCAAATTTATCAGTATTTTATCGAAAACTATGACTTTTACAAATTTTCGCCATCTCCTCATGTGTGGAAGCGTGCAATAAGGAAAAAGATATGTAGCGATCCATGTTTTTTTCGTATTGATCCCGAATTTATTGGAGGGTATTGGTCTGTATCACCGGGTTTTTCCTGTATCTATGATCATGCAGACGGCAAAAGGCGAAAGGTCATGTTAAAACCAACTAAGAAACGACAGTCGCTGGCAAGCAATGCACCAGCACCAGCTTCGGCTTCCAATAACGGTCCGACAGTCAGTGACAACCCTTGCTGTCTGTCCACGCACGGATACCTGCAGCCTGAGCCGGATTTCGCGTATAGTTTCGAGCAAGCTTGCATGTCCTAAGTGATTTCCAGCCTCATCAGTTGGCTACAGGTGTAGTAGTCCCACTGTTACCTGTCAACGTGTATGATCAAGAATACGGGACTGGCAGTGGTCCGGCGCAAGCTGATTGGGAAATTCTATGGTGAGTAATGTTGCCGTATTTTATTCTGTTTTTTTTATTTTGAAAATATCAATATCAGTGCGATTCAAAAGTCAAGCGATTCTCCTGTAAGCAATATCATTGGCTGAGGGGCTTCTACAGTACTGCACAGTAGATACTGAACAATTGGTGGAACGCTAGGTGCATGCGCATTGGAACCTTCTTGAAACGCATAAGCGTGTCATCACATCGACGGTAGGCGCATGTGAACAGGAGACGCCCCCCGAGAAAATTATTGGTGAGACTGACTGGGAACTTCTTTAGGGGACTAACCATTACAGTAAAACTTTTATTTATTTTTTCCTCAGAAAAGAAAACTTTGTCATCTCATGCGGAAAACGGCAAATGGAGGGATTTCGATGGATAATATCGCTTTGTGTAACAATGCCTGCACATTGCAGAATCAGATTTAAAAAAACACGTACCGGAGTCTACAGTTTAGTGGCCATTGTTATTGATTAGGATAGAATACTGTACCTGAAACAGTATGCTGATGTTTTCAGTACTCACACACAATTATTTTCTCTTTGACTCACAATTTTTCCTTCAAAAACAGGGCACAGCTATGGGGACTTCCTTTGCACCCTCATATGCTAATCTTTTTATGGGTTTATGGGAATCCACTCACATTTATGGTAGCACTAATTTATTTCGTTCCAATATCATCTATTACAAACGTTTTATTGATGATCTGATTTTCATTTGGGAGGGTGATCTTGACAGTCTTCACATGTTTGTTCATACTCTCAATGATAATAACATAAATCTTCACTTCACATTTCAAACTGATACTGTCAAAATTAACTATCTTGACGTGACTATCCATGGTGATCGAATCATGGGTATACAAACTGATATATTTACAAAGCCGCATGCCAGAAATTCATATCTACATGCCAATAGTAGCCACCCAAGGGCACTGATTCGTGGGATTCCAAAGGGACAATTTTTGCGTTACAAACGTCTCTGCTCAGACCAAGAAACCTTTTTGAAACATTCAAAGACACTAAGCACAAATTTTTTGTCTAGAGGATACAATAAAGTTGATGTAGACCTGGCCCTTCTTAATGCTGAATATGTAGACCATGCTGATTTATTAAAAAAGAACACCACAGATAAAAAAACAACTTTCCAAGATATTCCTTTATTCATTACGAAATTTAGTAAACAGGCGTCACAAATTAGACAGATAGTGTCCAAACATTGGAATATACTAAAATTGGACAAAGATTTGGATCTATTTACAACACATGGACCCAGATTTGCATTCAGAAGGGCCAACACATTAGCTTCATCCATTTCCAGAAGCATGTTCAAATCACCAGCCCAACCTCGTGTAGGTAACATACCCAAAGGATTTTACAGATGCAGTTTCTGCAAATGTTGTAAATTTGCTGTATCAACAAAAAGAGTACACACTCTGTTCCCAAATGGTAAACACAGGATTAACACCTTCATCAATTGTCAAACAAGCTATGTCGTCTATGTGATTACATGCGGTTGCAAATATAAATATGTGGGTAGAACAATCAGATCCCTATATATTCGAATCTCGGAACACATTAGATTAATAAACAAAAAAGATTTATTGCATCCATTATCTAAACATTTTGTACAATGTCCGCTTGGAGGCGATAGATTAAATCGACTTAACAAAAAAGAGATGTCATGGATTTTTTCCTTGAATACATTACAGCCTCATGGCCTAAATGTTGAATGGGAACTGAAACATTTCCTTGGTGATTAGTGTATTTATTACAGTGATTTACATATAATTTTTTATACTATGGATTATTGTCTTTCATATTTCTTTATCACTTATTCTTTTCTTCCTTTTTCCCTCCCCCCTCCCTTCCTTCCTTCCTCTTTCCCTTCCCCCCTTTTCCTTTCCCTGTTCCCTGCTTCTCCCTTACCAGCCCCCCCATCCTCCCCCTTCCCCCCCCCTTTCTCCCCCCCTCCCGCTCCACCCAGTGTCACCCCCCACCCTTCCAACCCCTCTCCCTCTTATTCCTTTTTATCCCGTTACTTCCTAAACATTCATACAGGTTGTTGCAAGTTCTATTAAGTTATATAACCACTAGATAAAGATTTAACATTAATTTCTAACAGTGATATAAGGTTTTTTCATTATCTCTTGTGATACTTTGTTCCATTTATCCGGGGTACATTATAATACTTTGTAACATGGTTGTTTAATATCATTATAACTTTATTACACTTGTGCATTTTGTTTTTAATATGAATGCTTTTATTCTTGACCAATTTATCATTGACTTTGGTTTAACATGTCCTGTATTAATATATGTTATATGATTTCTTATCCACTGATATAAATGGTCGTTTTTAATTGCACCATTGTTTTTAACTCTGTATGCTATGTCTGGCAGTGTTGGGGCATACACCTGTGATCCATTTGTTCTGGGTTTGTCCACAGGTGTTGCAGTTTGCACTTGCTATATAAGTATGTTGTTGATTCAAACGGATCACTCTTTTGACAAAGGCCTGACGGGCCGAAACGTGTCAAGAGGATCCGCTTGCACTCTGTTTCATTAAAAGTTTTTTTATGAGTCACTACATCAGCCTTTTCTGAAGTCTTATTCCACGGCTGTGCGGCATATAGACCTCCCCTGGGAGGATTCTCCATTGTTCCGGCATTTGCAGCCTGCACGCCGGGCTGTTACTGGTGTATCTGTGTCCCCCTGCTGAACCTGGAAGTACCGGCACTGCCGCCGGTCAGGTGACCACCCACCGCGATGGAGCGGAGGCAGGGTTGGCGGCCGAAGACAGTGCTGACGGCTCGTGACCATCACTTCGTGTCCTTTGAGTTATCTGGAGGAGTTACAGGCAGTGGGGTCGGCAGCATCTACAATCAAGAGGACATCAGCCACTCCACTACATCCCCCAGCTGTGAGTTTTTTCCTTCTATTTATCTCAAACTTCATCGTGCTTATGGTAAGCCAGTTGCTGAGTATTAGACTTGTGAAGGCTCCACTGGGGGATAGTGGCGATCAGGAATCCACGTTTATTTCTCACACACCAGTTTAACAGCTGTAGTCATATTTTCTGAGCGCCTGGTGGGTTAAACTTCTGTTCACCCGTTCTACACAATGGAGAAAGTGACCTGTGGATTTCAGGGGCACCAGCGGCAGCGTCATCGAAGAGCAGTGGCGAAGATGGCCTGTGGGTTCCTGGGAGGGCGGCGGCAGCGTCGAGGACGAGTAGTGGAGAAGACGGACTGTAGATTTCCGGGAGTGGCGGCAGAATCATCGAAGCATAAATGAGGAAGTGGCCTGCGGGTTCGATGGGTTGGCTGCCATTTGTTTGCCGTTGTGTGTACATCACCGTATTTCTTCTTGACATAATAAGACTTACGTCTATTAAAACCCTTAGCCTTTGGGGTCAGCAGAAGGTTTTCTTTATTAGCCTTAGCCTGTCGCTTTGGCCTTGGCTTGGAAACAGCTCCTGCCTTTCACTTTTTCTGCATGACAGGCACGGCAGAGGCGAGTGGGTTCCTGCGTCCGTAGAATCGGGGTTGATCCATGGAAGCAGATGGCACAATGCTGTATCTGGATAAGGGCAAGTTCAGATAAAGATTATAGAGTGGTGGGCTATGCAAAGTGTGTAACCTTTCATGCATGGCGACGAGGTACAGGTGTTGAAAGTGGGCGTACTCAAATGTGAGTCATTAACATATAAATACACCATCCATTTTGTGGATTCACTGCACATTGAATACACATCGACTAAACATCGAATATACATTCTTGTGTTTGTATTTCTTTCTACTCGCAGCAATGCCTGTTAAAAAGATTTCAAAGGATCTCAGCATGAGAATTAAGGAGATGTACACGAGCAGACAATGAATTGCAGATATCCAACGCTGGTTAGCTGCTTCTGGCCTCGTTGTGCCATCAACCACCGTGTGTTATCATGCACATGGAAAAACCAAACAACAAACGAGGACACCAACGGTAACTAACACGTAAGTATATTTATATAACTATATAATACAGTATATCTATCATTGTTTATATTGCTGCATATTAATAGAACAATATATTAAGTATCTAATTTTATAGTTATTTCCAGTGTTCGACAATCCTATACATTTACACGCCCGGGGCGTATGGATTTAACCCCCGGGCGAGTAAATTTTTAACACGTGCTTGTTTTTTTAAATTTCCCTGCTCGCGCTGAAATTTTCCCTGCTCGCGCTGAAAAAAAAAAAAAAACTCCACCTACCTGATTGCTGATTGGCGCGTGCTCCCAGGCTTTGTGGGTGCGCGGCCAGGCTCTATATGAGCCCGCCCCCAATGAGCGGCCATTTTTTCTGGCTGAAGATCTATTGGAGAGTAAGTACTTTCCAATCTCTGCATGCTGCGGCCCCTCTGATCCTTCCCTGCCTCCTGCAAGCCTCCTCCCCGCTTCCCGCGCGGGGCAGGAGATGGTAGGGGGGTGTCCCCCCTTCTGTCCCTGTCCCCGCTTACCCCGACTTCCTGCCGATCCCCGCGCCTTGCAGGAGATTGTAGGGGGGTGTCCCCCCTTCTTTCCCTGTCCCCGCTTACCCCGACTTCCTGCCGATCCCCGCACGGGGTTGGATATGGTCACAGGGGGAAGGGGGGGCAAGCGGGACAGTGGTGGTGGTCGCGCGGCCTTTCCTCTTCTTCCCCCTGTCGTGTGTGTGTCTGTGTGTATGCATGGGTGTGTGTCTGAGAGTATGCATGGGTGTGTGTCTGTGTGTATGCATGGGTGTGTGTCTGTGTGTATGCATGGGTGTGTGTGCTTGGGAGAGTGTGCTCAGCTATCTTCATGACGGCGCAGCATGAGGTGTGGGGGGGAGGGGCCGTCTGCCCGTCTGCCCGTCTGCCCGCTCGACCACAAGCTTCATGCCGGTGAGGGGAGCAGGGCAGTGGTGGCCACGGCGGGGCTGACTGTCCCCTGGGGTGCCCGCTGGGGGACACCTCGCAACATGCCTGCCACCTCCCCAAACTACGCCCGCGTGAGGTATGGGGGGGGGTGGATGTCGGCCTGCCCCCCCCCCTCCCACGATCGTGAGATGGGCGCGGGTGGGTGGGGGAGGAGCGTGGTGGTGGTGCTGGTCGCGGCCTTTCCTCCCCGCCCCCTGTGTGTGTGTGTGTGTGTGTCTGTGTGTCTGTGTGTCTGTGTGTGTGTGTGTGTGTGTGTCTGTGTCTGTGTGAATGGGAGAATGTGTGACACACCAGAGGTACCCCCCCAAACAGTCAACCCCCAGTCAGTGTCAGTCACCCCCCACTCCCAGTCAGTGTCAGTCACCCCCCACCCCCAGTCAGTGTCAGTCACCCCCCACCCCCAGTCAGTGTCAGTCACCCATGGGGACTTCCTTTGCACCCTCATATGCTAATCTCTTTATGGGTTTATGGGAATCCACTCACATTTATGGTAGCACTAATTTATTTCGTTCCAATATCATCTATTACAAACGTTTTATTGATGATCTGATTTTCATTTGGGAGGGTGATCTTGACAGTCTTCACATGTTTGTTCATACTCTTAATGATAATAACATAAATCTTCACTTCACATTTCAAACTGATACTGTCAAAATTAACTATCTTGACGTGACTATCCATGGTGATCCAATCATGGGTATACAAACTGATATATTTACAAAGCCGCATGCCAGAAATTCATATCTACATGCCAATAGTAGCCACCCAAGGGCACTGATTCGTGGGATTCCGAAGGGACAATTCTTGCGTTACAAACGTCTCTGCTCAGACCAAGAAACCTTTTTGAAACATTCAAAGACACTAAGTACAAAATTCTTGTCTAGAGGATACAATAAAGTTGATGTAGACCTGGCCCTTCTTAATGCTGAATCTGTAGACCGTGCTGATTTATTAAAAAAAGAACACTACAGATAAGAAAACAACTTTCCAAGATATTCCGTTATTCATTACGAAATTTAGTAAACAGGCGTCACAAATTAGACAGATAGTGTCCAAACATTGGAATATACTAAAATTGGACAAAGATTTGGATCTATTTACAACACATGGACCCAGATTTGCATTCAGAAGGGCCAACACATTAGCTTCATCCATTTCCAGAAGCATGTTCAAATCACCATCCCAACCTCGTGTAGGTAACATACCCAAAGGATTTTACAGATGCAGTTTCTGCAAATGTTGTAAATTTGCTGTACCAACAAAAAGAGTACACACTCTGTACCCAAATGGTAAATACAGGATTAACACCTTCATCAATTGTCAAACAAGCTACGTCGTCTATGTGATTACATGCGGTTGCAAATATAAATATGTGGGTAGAACAATCAGATCCCTATATATTCGAATCTCGGAACACATTAGATTAATAAACAAAAAAGATTTACTGCATCCATTATCTAAATACTTTGTACAATGTCCACTTGGTGGACTCAAGAATTTTTCATTCTTTGCGGTTGAACATGTCTCCTCTTACATTAGAGGAGGCGATAGATTAAATCGACTTAATAAGAAAGAGATGTCATGGATTTTTTCCATGAATACATTACAGCCTCATGGCCTAAATGTTGAATGGGAACTGAAACATTTCCTTGGTGATTACTGTATTTATTACATTGATTTACATATAATTTTTTATACTATGGATTATTGTCTTTCATATTTCTGTACCACTTATTCTTTCCCTCCCCCCTCCCTTCCTTCCTCTCTCCCTTTCCCCTCCCCTGTTCCCTGCTTCTCCCCCCCACCCCCCCCATCCTCCCCCCCCCCCCTTCTTTCCCCCCCCCGCCCCCCCTTCCTCTCCACCCAGTGTCACCCCCCACCCTTCCAACCCCTTTCCCTTTCATCCCGTTACTTCCTAAACATTCATACAGGTGGTTGCAAGTTCTATTAAGTTATATAACCACTAGATAAAGATTTAACATTAATCTCTAACAGTGATATAAGGTTTTTTCATTATCTCTTGTGATACTTTGTTCCATTTATCCGGGGTACTTTATAATACTTTACAACATGGTTGTTTAATATTATTATAACTTTATTACACTTGTGCATTTTGTTTTTAATATGAATGTTTTTATTCTTGACCAATTTATCATTGACTTTGGTTTAACATGTCCTGTATTAATATATGTTATATGTTTTCTTATCCACTGATATAATTGGTCGTTTTTAATTGCACCATTGTTTTTAACTCTGTATGCGATGTCTGGCAGTGTTGGGGCATACACCTGTGACCCATTTGTTCTGGGCTTGTCCACAGGTGTTGCAGTTTGCACTTGCTATATAAGTATGTTGTTGATTCAAACGGATCACTCTTTTGACAAAGGCCTGACAAGAGGATCCGCTTGCACTCTGTTTCATTAAAAGTTTTTTCATGAGTCACTACATCAGCCTTTTCTGAAGTCTTATTCCACGGCTGTGTGGCGTATAGACCTCCCCTGGGAGGATTCTCCATTGTTCCGGCATTTGCAGCCTGCACGCCGGGCTGTTACTGGTGTACCTGAGTCCCCCTGCTGAACCCGGAAGTACCGGCACTGCCGCCGGTCAGGTGACCACCCACCGCGATCGAGCGGAGGCAGGGTTGGCGGCCGAAGACAGTGCTGACGGCTCGTGACCATCACATCGTGCCCATTGCGTTATCCAGAGGAGTTACAGGCAGTGGGGTCGACAGCATCTACAATCAAGAGGACATCAGCCACTCTACTACATCCCCCAGCTGTGAGTTTTTTCCTTCTATTTATCTCAAACTTCATCGTGCTTATGGTAAGCCAGTTGCTGAGTATTACACTTGTGAAGGCTCCACTGGGGGATAGTGGCGATCAGGAATCCCCTTTATTTCTCACACACCAGTTTAACAGCTGTAGTCATATTTTCTGAGCGCCTGGTGGGTTAACCTTCTGTTCACCCGTTTTACACAAATGGGAAAAGTGCAATAACACCGGGAAGAAAAAGAAGTTATGATTGGGGTCTTTTTTGTAACACAGGCAGTCCTCGGTTATCCAACGGAATCCGTTCTGGAAGTAGGATAGTGAAACCGTTGTAAAGTGAGCCCATGTTAATCAGTGGCGGTGAGTGTTTGATAACGCATTCAGGCATCAAAAAACGGCCCTTAGGGTTGCATTTTAAAGCGTTGGATATGCCATTGGTTGTAAAGTTAAACTGTCACGCTGAGCTCACCACAAACAGGACTAGATCGCGGGGCTGAGGTGGGGATGGGGGCTGGGGTGCGGATGTATATAACCGCTTCCATACAACCACGGAGCCAGGTCTGAAGTGCGTAGTCAGAGTCGTGAAGCCGGGTCAGGGTAGGAAAGTTTGGGTACTTGCCGTGGTCCGGGGTTGGAGAGAGAAGAATGGTCGATATCCGTAAACCGTGGTCAGGGAGAGGAGAATCCAAAGACAAGCCGAAGTTCAGGATTAGAGAAGAGACGGGTCCGGGTACAAGCAAGGGTCAAGGCACAGGTTCAGACTAGGCACTGGAACAGATTGACAGACTTCAAGCAGCGAGCACAGCACATAAACCTTAGTTTATGCTCAGCAAAGTGCAAGAGAGACAGGAAGGTATTTAAAGGGGAAAGCACCAATCAGGAAGGGACAGAATGACATCACCGGATAGCAGGAGACTGATAGGAGCCCGGATTGGACTCAGGTGAAAGGTAGCCGATTATCCTTCTCTGATTTGTTGTCGCATGTCTCGCGGGTGTAGGTGGCACGCAGTGAAGGATGGGCACATCATTGATGGACATGGAGGCAGCACGACCGCGCCGGGGATGCGCCTCCGTGGATGCGTTTCTCCATACGCATGGAGGTTGAGTTATGCGCGCACCGCTGACGTCGTTGCGTGACGCATCCGAGGGGCAGGGCCTAGCGGCGATCCTCACAGAAACGTTGGATAACGAGGACTACCTGTAATTAAATATGTAATTAACTATTAAAAAACTTTGCGGTATTACTATGGCAAAAAGTGAGTTATATCCCCAGCTCACTCCTCCTCTTCTGATGTCTGTGCAAGGGGGGCATTGTGACGGTAGGGGTAGATTTGGCTGCTTTGTGTAAAGGTTAAGCCTGCCATTACCCCTACCTGTCAATAACAAATCTGTATTATGTATACTGTATATCTATGTGTTGTTTAGCCTGGTTCCAGAACTTCAGGGACCAGTGGTCAAGTTTCTTCTCAGGAGGAAATGTTGCAGGTTGCCTGTGACCTTTCCCATGTAACTCTTTTTATGTAAATCTTTGCATGTTGCATTCTTACCCACCAATCACGGGCTAAATCATATCGAAGGCACCTGGCCATTGTATAGCGGCAACTAATCTGGTAACTACACCAGTGTTT
This sequence comes from Ascaphus truei, assembly GCA_036426205.1. Taxonomy (NCBI): domain Eukaryota; kingdom Metazoa; phylum Chordata; class Amphibia; order Anura; family Ascaphidae; genus Ascaphus; species Ascaphus truei. The sequence goes on along the minus strand of WSYH01009633.1, from coordinate 3,663 downwards.
TTCAACCAGCGTTCAGAGGAACCCTTGGTTTCCTTGGGCATGCCTAAAGGGTTCCCTGTAGTTTTCAGGTCATTTTAAAATGGTACCAAATAGAGAAGAATTTACAATGCATTTGATCTCAGATTGCCTGTTAGAGGGGTGGGGTTCCTCGGAATTTCACACAGGGGTCCTTAAACCAAAGGAGTTTGGAGACCACTGAACTACACAATACTAATTTGAGAAGGCATCAAAACTAGGTCATGTTTGTATAATGGGTGATTTTAATTATCCACACATAGACTGGGGCAATGAGATTAGCATTACAACAAAAGGAAACAGTTTTTTTGGGGTGCTTAAAGATAATTATATGACCCAAATTATTGAGGAACCAACCAGGAGAGGGGCAGTTCTGGATTTGGTAATATCAAACAATGTAGAAGTAATAGCAAATATTCTAGTCCTGGAACATTTGGGTAACAGTGATCATAACATGGTCTCATTTGAAATAAATTATCAAAAAACAGGTTACTTGTGTTCAACAAAGACCTTAAACTTTAGAAAGGCAGATTTTTTTTTTTTCAACTTCAAATTTTATTGGGTTTTTCTTCATAAAGCATAGAAGACAGTCATTCATTTTGACACACGAGTTTTCTTAAGTAAATGTCTTAACCAAACCTCATGACACGAAAAAACATACCGAAACACACAAAACGTCATCATAAGCCCCTGTCTGCGCGTGCCCGCCACCCAAAATATCCGCAGAGGCATGCTCCCCGCACAGTGCCACGGCGCCTGCACTCACTGGCAACGCGCTCACTTTACGACGCGCTCTACCTGCGCGCACAACAGCTGATACCAGGAAGGGTATCAGCTGCTTCTCATCTGCAGCTAATTTCCTCTCCTCCTATCGGCTCACAGCCTTTGTCTGACTCACTCTGTCTGCAGCCTCCTGATTGGTTCTCACTACATTTATTTACCTCCCTGATTACTGTGCCCATTGCTGAGCATAAACTTAGGTTTATGTGCTGTGCTCGCTGCTCTGTTGTCTTGCCTGTTTCTAGTGCCTTGCCTGACCTGTGTTGTGACCCCTGCTTGTATCTGGACCTGTCTCTTCTGTGCCCCTATACTTTGGCTTGCTATTGGATTCCCGCTCTCTCCTCTTCTTGACCACGGCTTACGGATATCGACTACTCTTCTCTCTCCAACTCCTGACCACGGCAAGTACCACGACATACCAGAACTCTCCTACCCTGACCCAGCTTTACGACTCTGACTACGCATTCCGGACCTGGTCCCGTGGTTGCAGGGCGGCGGTTATATACATCCCCACCTCAGCCCCGCAGTCTAGTCCAGTTTGTGGTGAGCACACGTGACAATATGCTCAGCCCAACAAACATGGACCCCGCTTGGGTGGGTTGACGATTACATGAATATGGGGGAATTTTCAAACAAGTGCAGGGATCTCTTATGCATAAAGACCAGCAAACGAACCAGCTTAAACATGACCTAGACAGGGTTAAGCTCCTCTCGACCTCCACTACCAATCCCGCAGCACCTACCCCTGCTCCCACGCCTCTGCCTCCGACATCTGAACCACAGTTACCTACCCCTAAGCATTATGCTGCTGATCCTTTGGGCTGTCGGGATTCCTGAACCAGTGTTCCAAACACTTTGAACTACTTGTGAAGGTGAAGGGGTTAACCAGGCTTATAATAAAGGTTAAGCCCCCTTGGTTAACCCTGACCAGTGTGTTAGGGTCTTAGAGTGTCAGCTCTGGGACCCAGATGTCAAAAATGTATTACTGCAACTGTATACTGATTTTGCGAGATTAAAAAAATGATGTGATTTCTGCCTTCACTTGGATGATGGGATTGGGAGATTTCTAGGCTGTAAATTTCAGGGTGGGTTTGGCGGAGAATGTCTTTGCAGAATGTGTCTATGTAGCGGGGTTCCAGAGTTAGGGGATAGCCCAAAAGTTGTATCCAGAGATTGAGAGATATCTTCGGATACAGCTAAGCATGTTACTCCACCAACCTCGGACCCTGGAAACGTTCTTATGGCTCACCGCCAGTCCCTGCTGCAGCATCGTCCAGACAAGGTAAATGGGTATGAAGGGGTTAAAAGATATCTACAGGTATATACACAGTCCTTAGTATAGCAGGGACTAACCAGTATAGCAGAGGTACCCACATACATGCCCAGGTATACTGAACCTAGTTTAGGGGTTCAGGGGCTGCTCCAGCTTGGTTATAAGGCTGAGCAGGTTTTTAAAGTCTAAAAGTTTTAAAGTTATTTTCTCATGTGTGCCAGGAATGAGGCTCGTGATTGTAGGGAATATACACTCACTCCGTCCCTGACACTAGAATAGGAACTCATAACTTTTAGCACACAGAAGACAGGACACAATATATTTTATTACATGGTTATAGTTTAATGTGTATATATATTGATAACCTGTAAATGAATTGGTATTTCAAGTCATGGCTACTAGGCTCGGTGCCTATGCGTCTCAGAGATAACCAGGACTTGAAAGCCTCAGAGATCCCAGAGGTGTGAACCCTTTTGTTAGCACGGAGGGCTAACTGGAGTACCCATATCCTCTGTTCAAAGGGTCCATGTAACCTAGATCAAAGTCACACATGTTGGCATAGGTGTGAAAGCCCTCTACACAGGATGGCTGAATTAAGTGTCGCAAATATGTGATGAACTACAGGCCACTTTTTCCAGATGTAGTGGCTGTCATGAATGTCGTCGCAGATCTGCCGGAGCACCTGGACCAAGATTACGAGGCCATCAAAGCTGCATTGCTGCACCGTCATAAGCCCACCCCTTTCTACAGAATACTTTGAAAGTCAGAGCAGACAGAAACAGTCCTGCCCAGTTTCAAACCCAGCATTTGGTATTTTGTACACAAGTGTAGCTCATTAACCCCTCAAGCACCAAAGGGATTAAAAATACCCAATATCTCATGACATTATCATGACAGTGGCATTAAGCCTGTGGGGGGTTTGAATAGTGAATGAGCAAAGATGGCGGTTTGTGCACATGGTCCCTCACTGTTCTGAAGCCATAGGTGCCAGCTTTTACAAACCTGGCAAAGTGTGTGAGTGGCCAGGGATGAATTTTCCACGCCACTGGTTGGAGGGTAAGGGGTGGGACGGCCTGTCCTGAAATTTATAAGATAGCTAACCCCAATCCCAGAACTCTCTTTTTCCAGAGATTTTGCAGTTCTTTAATCCTGTCGTCTGCTGCTGAGACCCCCGATGAGGAAGAAGAGAGAGGAAGAGTAGACGGATGGAACCCGTAGTTCACGAAAAATGGGGACTCCAGTGTTGATCCGCTTAGTGCGTTGTTATGAGCAAATTCTGCCCAGTTCAAGAGCTCGGACCAGTCGTCCTGGGAATCGGACACAAAAGATTGTATGTATTGTAAGATTGTATGTATTGTTCTTGGGACTGATTGGTCCTCTCAGTCTGACCATTTGTTTCTGGGTGATATCCAGAGGAAAAATGAAGTGAAATGCCCAGTTGTAGGCAAAAAGAGTGCCAGAAGCGAGACACAAACTGAGAACCGCTATCCGATACAATGACCAGTGGTATTCCGTGAAGACGGAAGATTTCTCTGATGAATATATCAGTGTCACGCTTGTGCGAGCCCACAGACAAGACCTGACCCCCGGCACTG
>WSYH01000983.1:52500-148131 GCA_036426205.1 Ascaphus truei | reverse complement strand
CATTTTATTCCCGCTGGCTGCAATACTGCACAGTATATATATATATATACTGCATTACAATTCATGAATTTATGCCATCTGGTAGACACGCGAAGCATTGCAGCCTATTAAATCCTAATCATTATCATTTAACAGATCAGCCGCCTGTCAGCCAGGCATGAACCATGACTGGGAAGGCAAATGCAACGGGGCTTGTCAGAGGTGAGGAGCGGCGCATTCCAGGTATCTGCCAGGTACATACTGGGTATTTGCTCGAATAAAGTGTGTCGCAGCAGTAGACTCATCAGTGAAGATGCAATCCTGGAAAGTCTCCCCACTGTCGATCCATGCCTGGGCCTGGACCACTCTTTTGATTTTGTTTGCGTCCCGTTTCATGGGGTACGCTCTGTAATGACAAGGATTTTTTTTTTTTAGCGGCACAGTGCAGTACAGTTTGCTAAACAACACTTTTACCTCCTGCACTGTCCAGTACTAACCTCACACGTCCATATTTCCATCCAATGCTGCGTCTCATCTTCTTTATGCTGGTCTCGGATACAGTCAGATTGTGCTTTTTCTGCAGAGTGTTTTTAACCCTTAATGCACTCCTCTCATCATTCTCACTTATTTTGTCCACCAGAACAGTTGTCTCCCTACAATGTAAAGAAATTATATTGTTTTATTAATATGCAGCAATATAAAATGTATGTATAAATATACAAAATAAATATACTGTTGTAATATAAATATAAATATACAGAACATCCTATACAGTATATACCGTTGTAAGATTAATTGAAATATACAAAAAATGTATACTGCTATACTATAAATATAAATAGACAAACTACTGTATGTTGTAATATAAATCAACAGAAATAACAACAGTATTACAGTAGATACAGAACTGTACTGTAGATGTACAGTACAGTTTTCTATATTTGTTTTTTGTTAAGTTTTATAAATATACTTACGCGTTTGTTACCCTTGGTGCCTTTTTCCGGTCTCTGTTTTTTCCTTGTGCATGATAGCTCACGGTGTTTAATGGCACAACGAGGCCAGAAGTAGCAAACCAGCATTGGATAGCAGCAATTCGGTGTCCGTTCCTGTACATCTCCTTAATTCGCATGCTGAGATCCTTTGAAATCTTTTTAACAGGCATTGCTGCGAGTAGAAAGAAATACAAACACAAGAATGTATATTCGATGTTTAGTCGATGTGTATTCTATGTGGAGTCAATACACAAAATGGATGGTGTATTTATACGGTAATGACTCACATTAGAGTACGCCCACTTTCAACACCTGTACCTGGCCGCCATGCATAAAAGGTCACACACTTTGCATAGGCCACCACTCCATGATCTTTATCTGAATGTCACAGGAGACTTCTGTGGCGGGTAGGATCTCGGTGGCCGGAACAGCAGGAAGCGAAGTAGGGGTCACAAGCAGGGGTCCGAGGCAGGCGGCAGGTAGCGAAGTCAGGTAACAAGCAGGGGTCCGAGGCAGGCGGCAGGTAGCGAAGTCAGGTAACAAGCAGGGGTCCGAGGCAGGTGGCAGGTAGCGAAGTAAGGTAACAAGCAGAGGTCAGCAACGAGGAGACTGGAACAGGACAGGTGGGGCAGGACAGGTCTGGGGGCAGGGACTGAGAACAGGAACAAACAGGGACAAGCCAGATTACCTGCAAGGGCTTTTACTGTGAACAGACTTCTATAATACAGGTACAGGTACTGGAACAGATCAGGAATCAGAAGCATGTGCATAAGGAGTCTGACTTCAAGCAAAGGCAAAACCAACAGACAGGAAGCAAGCTATAAGGACATAGACAGGAGCAACAAGAAGACAGACAGACAGAGGAACACAGAGCCAACAGAAGACAGCAGCACACCCAGTGGACAAGGAAGCTATGGCTAGGCAGGAGGTCTAGGCGACCCTGACTCTGAACTTGCCCTTGTCCAAATACTGTACTGCATTGTGCCACCTGCTTCCATGGAGCATCCCCGGTTCTATGGACGCAAGAACCCTCTCACCTCTGCCGTGCCTGTCATGCTGAAAAAGCGAAAGGCGGTTGCCGTTTCCACGCCAAGGGCAAAGCGACAGGCTAAGGCCAATAAAGAAAACCTTCTGCTGACCCCAAAGGTTAAGGGTTTTCTTAGACGTAAGCCTCATTATGTCAAGAAGATATACGGCGATGTACTCTCGACGCAGAACGAATGGCAGCCAACCCACCGGACCCGCAGACCACCTCCTCCCATATGCTTCGACGACTCTGCTGTAGCTGTCCCGGAAATCTTCATCCCGTCTTCTCCACCCCCATCTTCTCCGGTTCCATCTGACGATGCTGCTGCCTCTGAAATCCACAGGTCACTGTCTCCTTTGCGCTTAGACGACTCTGCTTCTCGCCCGGAAATCCAAAGGTCACCTTCTCCATCCCTCTTCGATGACGCTGCCGCTTCTCCTCTACCGGGTATCCACAGGTCACCTCCTCCACTCTCCATCGATGCCGCTTCTGTCCATGGAACCCCCATCTCATTCGTTGCACCCATCCCCCCAGATGTCCCGACGTCATGCACAAGAAGCAGCTTGTTGGACCGGATGCTGAATGGGATAAGTTTGGATCTCCCCGGGAATTCTATTGTGCTGGCAAAGATAGATCTGCTTCTGGAGACAATGTTAAATGTGGAGCAACGGATGCTACAAATGGAACAACGGATGGATCAACTGATGGAGAAGATAGAGGCTGACATTGCGGGCATACATTATTTGCTCGGTGCTAATGCCCCTGTTTCCCCACCCCCGGAGCAGGGAGGTGACATGGATGTGATGAATGGGACCTTCGACCCCCTTCCATCACCAAGCGCACCCCCCCCACCAGAAGATGTTGTGTACATGTATGCCGTTGAGGAGGGCATGACAACCCCGTCAAGACCACGCCAGGAGACAACACGGCGACCACGACCGGAGGAAAACTTCCTCCCTGACATCCTACCATCGCCCGTCGCCTCAAGCACACCCGTTCCCAAAAGACCTACACCCGCTCGCATCGATACGGTGCCCGACATCACCCTGTGCGATCTGCCACCGGGGCTAAGGGAGACGTAAAGGGTGATGAGTGCTGGGGTACCCCACAAGTATGCCTTGATCATTTTTAAGCACCATGTTCCCTACACGTTGTACTGCGAGTGGGTGTTCAAAGTGAACTACGAAGGAAATCGCGTTAAAAAGGCCCTTCCTGTCAATTTAAGGAAAAACATTGTGGATGAAATGCGGCGCTTTTATACAGTTACAGATCCTGTAATGAAAGGCATTAGAGACTGCATTAATGGCGTTTTGCACCATGCAAGGAATCGGCCATGGATGGAGAATGTGGAGGACTGTCAGTGAGACCATACCGTTGTGCTGAACTGTATTGTAATGTACATGTTTTGCCCTACAGTACCTGCTGTACTTAAACAAAGGAGATGTTGTTGTGTGTTTTTTTTCACAGGACATGCACAACTCCAGTCCCTGAGGCCGAAAACAGGCACATTTTTCAATGTTGCCCTGAAAACCTGCCCTGTTTGCTGCCCTCTAGGACTGAACTGGTGCAGGTCAGACTGACAGTGTTGCGCACCATCCCACTGTACTGTACTGTATACAGTACTGGGTTTCTTTAACAAAGGAGATGTTACTTAAAATGTCACTTTAACTCCCTTTGCCCCATGCACCAAAAATGTTTTGTGGCAGAAGAATTTAATAAAGGCTGCAGAATGTATTATTGTGTGTTAATGTTTTGAATTGCTGTGCACTTTAAATGTTACAACATTGTACCAATAAAAGAACATGTTGAATTGCCTCACATTGTTTCCATTTGCTCCTTTGACAGTGTAACAAATGTAGAGGCTTGCTGCACTGTTTTTTACTGCCTGGTCACGCAATTGGCGTAAGAACTACGGCAATTGGCATGGGAACTAGGTCAATTGGCGTGGGAACTTCTGTTCTAGGGCACCTAGAAATAAAATTCATTTGGCCCCTAGATGTTAGGAACCCCCTCACTTGACCCCAACAGGGTCCGAGCAGTAATGGCGACGAGAAAGGGTCACGCCGGCGAGGAGGGTCCTACCATTGAGCGCAATGGCGGAGAAAGCTTTGAACCGGCTAAGTCAGAATGAGCAGAAACCTGGAACCCACAACTCCGGTTCGGTTCAAGCTAGAGGGCTCAAATTCGGTCACCATGTAGTCCTAGTTGCGGCAGGATTGCATGGCAAATTGCGACCCTCTCGTGGCAACAGAACGGAGTCGGGCGATGTTAAAGTTCAGGTTTCTGCCATTGACTTGCATGGGCGGATTAAGAACACAATGGCAATATGCAGAAGGTTAACGACCCAGTGTGGAGAGAGGGGGTTGGTAGGATAGGGTGACTCAGCCGATTGACGCTTGGCTAGGGAGGGATTAAAAACTCTGGAGGTGTGTGGCTGAAATAGTTAACAGCACTGTAATTTCAAAAGAATTTCCAGATAGTTTATTTCCATCATAATAATTTGATGAATAGACCCCCAAAGACAACCCCCAAATACAGCACATAAAAAGCAAGTCACTTTAACTCCCTTTGCCCCATGAACCAAAAATGTTTTGTGGCAGAAGAATTTAATAAAGGCTGCAGAATGTATTATTGTGTGTTGATGTTTTGAATTGCTGTGCACTTTAAATGTTTCAACATTGTACAGTATGTGTAAATAACTGTTTTTGTACTGACTCCACCAATAAAAGAACATGTTGAATTGCCCCACATTGTTTCCATTTGCTCCTTTGACAGTGTAACAAATGTAGAGGCTTGCTGCACTGTTTTTTTACTGCCTGGTCGCGCAATTGGCGTAGGAACTACGGCAATTGGCGTGGGAACTAGGTCAATTGGCGTGGGAACTTCTGTTTTAGGGCACCTAGAAATAACATTTATTTGGCCCCTAGATGTTAGGAACCCCCTCACTTGACCCCAACAGGGTCCGAGCAGTAATGGCGGCGAGAAAGGGTCACGCCGGCGAGGAGGGTCCTACCATTGAGCGCAATGGCGGAGAAAACTTTGAACCGGCTAAGTCAGAATGAGCAGAAACCTGGAACCCACAACTCCGGTTCATTTCGAGCTAGAGGGCTCAAATTCGGTCACCATGTAGTCCTAGTTGCGGCAGGATTGCATGGCAAATTGCGACCCTCTCGTGGCAACAGAACGGAGTCAGGGCGATGTTAAAGTTCAGGTTTCTGCCATTGACTTGCATGGCAGAAAAAAAGCCACTTTGGTAATGTGCTTTTAAACTGTCTTTTGGTACCTCCGGTTCCGGGGGTCGTGCAAGGCTGATATTTTGCCACTATGGCAAGGGTCCTCCCGCATGAGGACCAGGTAAATTTCAATCCGCTCAGACCCACAGAATGGATTATTTTACATTATATTCGCGCAATTGGCGTGGGAACTACTTAGGGCCTCGGTCAAGTTCACGGGCAATTGGCGTGGGAACTTCTGTTCTAGGGCACCTAGGAATAAAATTATTTTTGCCCATAGATGTTAGGCACTGTATACCACTGTACATTATACTGTGGACGACACAAAATGAAACGATACTGAACATGTAGAATAAATGCATAGTTTTATTTATTTGGGTTTATTACACAATATACTGTACGGCCGGAAAACATCAGCATACAGTACAATATTATCCATCTAAATCCCCCCATTAGCCGTTTTCTTTTCTGAGGAAAAACAAAAATAAAAGTTTTAATGTTTAGTAATGGTCAGCCCCCTAAAGAAGTACCCAGCCAGTCCCACCAAAATAATACGGCAACAAGACAGTACTCACCATAGAACTTCCCATTCAGCTGGCACCGGCGCCGGTCCACTGCCAGTTCATCGTTCTTCATCATCCACGTCGATAGTTGGCAGCGGGACTAGTCCACCTGTAGTCAGCAGGTGAGGGTTGAAATCGCTTAGGTACATGCAAGCTTCATCAAAACTGCACGCAAAATCCACCTCAGCCTCTGGCTCAGGTTCAGAGTTGTCACTGACATTGGGACCGTCATTGGAAGCCGGTTCTGGTGCTGGTGCATTGCTTGGCAGCGACTGTCGGTTCTTAGTTGGTTTTAACATGACCCTTCGCCTTTTGCCGCCTCCATGATCATAGATATGGGAAAAATCCGGTGACACACACCAACAAATTGGGGCTCAATACGGTGAAAACAGGGATCGCTACATAACCTTTTCCTTATTGCACGCTTCCACGTATGAGGAGTTGGCGAAAAATTGTAAAAGTCATAGTTCTCGATAAAATACTGATAAATTTGAGCAACTGTTGCCATCTTATCCTCTGTTGCATTAATCGCGGCCCATATCAAATACGCGTAACTTCTGTCAGGTTTCTTTCAGGTGTCTTTCTTTAATATGAAAAGCCTAAATTGATACATTTCTGCAACCTCTTCCTTCAGTCTCAAGGCCAAGGCCAAGTTACAATAGCACACTGTGGTACAGTATCTTTTTTAAACGAAACACCTGCAAGCCGACACATTACTGATTCGGCGCATTACAATTCATGAATTTCTGCCATCTGGCGGACACGCGAATCATAGCAGCCTATTAAAATCCAAACCATTATAAATAAACACATCAACCGCGCGTCAGCCTGGCATGACCCTTGCTGGGAGCGCGGCATGCTCCGGGTGAACAGCGTGGCATTCCAGGAACATGCCAGGTACATGCCAGTGATTACTTCGAATAAAAGCTGCCGCTGCTGTATATACAATGTAAATTCAATGTTTTGATTGTCATTTGTGGCTTTTGATTGGCATTTGAGTATTTTGATTGGAAGATAAGATTGGATTATTAAAGGAAATTGATTTTATTGTAGTGTGTCTGTATGGAGAAGTGGTATTTGTAGTACAGCATGTTTTTGATAACCCTTCTACATTTAATTGTATATTGGTTCATCATGTGTGTGTATGTATATATATACAGGTGGTCTCCAGAGGTCTCACGCAGAACCACGGAACAAATCCTGAATATAAAAAAAATAAACCTGGCCTATACATTCAATACATACACCCCCTCCCCCCCCCCCCAACACCTACAGTACAATAATGTGCAAAATAACTATTAACCAGATAGGGATAATAGATTATTTGCCCATTATTAAATACATTAACTAGCATATTAAAATAAATAAAGTACTACTGACCTCATCAATAAGAATCCCCCATCGCCAGCAACATCCTTGTCTTTCGTTGCCACAAAATACATAGCCAATACAAAGCCAATACATTGCAATTACATTCAGATATCAATTAACCCCTTAAACATCTTATCGGATAATAACCGCAAAGGTAATTAAGGGGTTAAGCCACACTGGCCCGATACCCACCCTTCACCGATTCATTTGTACAGTGGCTTCATCATGTAACTATATATAAATATCGCTTATATATATTTATACCCACCAACAGGCCTCCAGAACCTGTGTGAAACAAGTTGCTGGTACCCTGTAGGTCTGTCAGGTGCCACGCCAGCCCGCCGGGGACTCGCGTGGGGCTGTTGTATGAACCATGTATGTAAAAGGATAAATCATGTATTTATGGGGGGGCATAGGGGGTTGGTAATGTATTTAATAAATAGAATGATGCTTATTGTGGGGCAGTGTATTGTTTTTATTGTGGGTACTGGGGGTGGGGGGAAGGGGTATTGGCCCCAACGGTATGTGGGTAGGCCTCCCTTGTGGGTAGTGGGTGAGGGTGGTTAGGCCTCACGGGTGGGGGGTTAGTGTGGGAGGGTATGTAGACGTCCCGAGTGGTGGGTGAGGGTGGGTTAACCCCTTAATGACTGTAGCGGTTAATAACCGCTATGGTGATTAAGGGGTTAGGGGATATTACATTGGATGTTTTCATTCTTGTGTCTGTTTTGCACCAGCGGAGGGGGCATGGGCAGGATGAAGATGAGGATGGCCTTCATCGTGGCAGCCGAAAATGGGTGAGTGCTATATGTATTTAATGTATTTATTGTTGTTTATGTATTTTAAATACACAGGGGGTGTATGTTGTTTATTGCAATGTTTGTTGGGGGCAAATGTCCCCAATAAACATGCTATTCTGCCTTAACCCCTTCATTGCCTTAGCAGCTATACGCTATGGTAATGAAGCAGCGTTTCTGTATTTTAATAATATTGTGCGGAAGCAGGGGGTCTCCTGAGGTGAACCGCATTGATTTGTGGCTCAGAGACCCCCTGCTTCCCGAGTTACAGGCCCCGGTTTGGGGCATCGGTTACAGTGTCGCCGCCATATTTATAGCGGACACGGCGCGAATGGGATGCTATAAAGATGGCGGCGACACTGTCAACCGATGACACATACCGGGGCCTCTAACTCGGGAAGCAGGGGTCCCTGGTCCACAAAGCAACACGGTTCAGCTCAGGGGACCCCCTGATCACTGTACACTATTATGAAAAATACATTCATGCTGCTTCGTTACCGTAGCACATAGCCGCAAAGGTAAGGAACGAGTGTTTATTGATATGTGTGTTTTACTGATCATGTAGATGATGTGCAGAGGGTCTCCGGAGTTGAACCGCTTTGGTTTTAGGTCCGGGGACCCCTGCTTCCCGAGATACAGGCCCCTTTATGGGGTGCCGGTATCCTTCTGCTTTGTTTACATTCCGCGGTTACGTGATCGGGACCTTTAAATGCAGAGGGATACCGGCACCTCATAAAGGTGCCTGTATCTCGGGAAGCAGGGGGTCCCCGGACCTGAAACCAATGCGGTTCAGCTCCGGATACCCCCTGCACATGTACACCAGGGGTCAAAGTTGTTTATAAATAATTTATATTTTGCCGATGTTTGCGCTGAGAGAGTGGCTGGTCTCTCTCTGCTGCAAACACATATTGGCAGAAACGCCCTATCGGGAGCCAGGCTGTTTCGGCACAGGCTCATCGGCAGTTTTGCTTTCGCAGTGATTCGGCAGGGATCGGCATGGATTAGGCCCTTAATGAATACTGAGAGGGCAAATCGCCAAAATAAGGCCTATCGGCAACCCTTGGCGATTGCACCTTTTCGCCGCTTACTGCATAGAGCCCTATGACTTTTACAAATTTTCGCCAGCTCCTCATACATGGAAGCGTGCAATAAGGAAAAGGTTATGTAGCGATCCCTGTTTTTATCGTATTGAACCACAATTTGTTGGAGTGTATTGGTGTGTACCACCGGCTTTTTCCTGTATCTATGATCAAGCAGACGGCAAAAGGCGAAAGGTCATGTTAAAACCAACTAAAAAACGACAGTCGCTGCCAAGCTATGCACCAGCCCCAGCACCTGCTTCCAATAACGGTCCCACCGTCAGTGACAACCCTTGCTGTCTATCCAGCAAGCCTGAGCCGGATTTCACGTGCAGTTTCGATCAAGCTTGCATGTACCTGAGCAATTTCCAGCCTCATCAGCTCACTACAGGTGTACTAGTCCCGCTGCAAACTTTCGACGTGGATAATCAAGAACGCTGGGCTGGCAGTGGCCCGGAGCCGGCGCCAGCTGAATGGGAAATTCTATGGTGAGTTTTGTTGCCGTATTATTTTCGGGGTTTTTTTTTATTTTGACAATACAGTATCAATATCGGCGCGATAGAAAAGTCAAGCGATTCTCCTGTAAGCAATATTATTGGCTGAGCGGCTTCTCCAGTACTGTGCTGCAGATACTGAACAATTGGTGGAACGCTAGGCGCATGTGCATTGGAACCTTCTTGAAACGCATATGCGTGTCATTACACGGTAGGCGCATGCACATGTGAATAGGAGACGCCTCCCGAGAAAATTATTGGTGGGACTGGCTGGGAACTTCTTTAGGGGGCTGACCATTAGAGAAAAACTTTTCTTTTTGCTTTTCCTCAGAAAAGAAAACGGCTAATGGAGGGATTTCGATGGATGATATCGCTTTGTGTAACAATGCCTGCACATTGCTGAATCGGATTTAAAAACCCACGTACCGGAGTCTACAGTTTAGTGGCCGTTGTTATTGATTAGGATAGAATACTGTACCTGAAACAGTATGCTGATGTTTTCCGGCCGTACAGTATACAATACTTTTTTATATACAGTATACTGTGTAATAAACCCGAAAAAATAAAAAGTATGCATTTATTGTATATGTATTACAGTACTGTACATACAGTATTTGTCCTCTATACAGTGCCAGTATGTACAGTACAGTATGTGTCCTCTTTTTTTTTTTAATAATCTTATACTGAGCATGCCTACAGTATACAGTACAGTATGCCTGGACAGTAGTGTACTTTACATTCTAGAAACCCTGTATTTTGTTACAGTAGCAAAGGAGCCAATGAAACAATGTAAAACAAATCAACATGTTCTTTTACTGGTGTAGTAAGTACAAAAACATTTATTTACAAATACTGTACAATGTAGAAACATTTTAAGTGCACAGCAATTCAAAACATCAACAGGTGTATGGTTTACTGCTAGTGAAAACATTTATGTACAGAAAGTAAAAAAAATTCAGTCAGTCAGTATGGTTTACAGTCATGTTATAAAAACAAATTATTTATTCACAAAATATACAAAATGCAACATCTCCTTTATTAAAGAACGGCAAGTCAAAACATACAGAATACAGTGGGATGGTGTGCAAAACAGTCAGTCAAGCCTGCACCAGTACAGTCCTCAAGGGCAGCAAACAGGCCCGGTTTTCAGGGTAACCTTTTAAAACCGTGTCTGTTTGCGGCCCTCAGGGACTGGAATTGTGCATGTCCTGTGTGTGTGTACAAGCAAGTTAAAACATTTCTGTAAAAATCCTTTATTTAAGTACAGCAGATCAAAACATGTACAGTTCAGCACAATAGTATGGTCTTACAGTACAGTACCCGTGATTAAACCCGAAAGTCCACCACATTATCCGTCCATGGCCGATTCCTTGCATGGCGCAAAACGCCATTAATGCAGTTTCGAATGCCTTTCATTAGAGGATCTGTAATTGTATAATAGCGTCGCATTTCATCCAGAATGGTCTTTCTTAAATTGGCAGGAAGCGCCTTTTTACGCGATTTCCTTCATAGTTCACTCTGAAGGCCCAGTCGCAGTACAATGAATAGGGCACATGGTGCTTAAAAAGTAACAAGGCATACTTGTGGGGTGCACCAGCACTCATCACCCTATACTTCTTCCTGAGCGCCGGTGGCAGATCGCACAGGGTGATGTCGGGCACCATATTGATGCGAGCGAATGTAGATCTTCTGGGAGCGGGTGTGCTTGAAGCAACGGGCGATGGTACGATGTATGGAGGAAGCTTTCCTCCCGTCTTGGTCGCCGTGTTGTCTCCTGGCGTGGTCTTGATGGGGTTGTCATGTCCTCCTCAACGTTATACATGTACATTACATCTTCTGGTGGAGGGGGTGTGCTTGGTGATGGAAGGGGGTCGATGCTCCCATTCTTCACATCCATGTCACCCTCCTGCACCGGCGTCGGGGAAACAGGGCCATGAACACCGAGCAAATGATGTATACCCACTATGTCAGCCTCTATCTTCTCCATCCGTCGATCCATCCGTTGATCCATACCTAGCATCCATTGATCCATACGTAGCATCCGTTGCTCCACATTTAGCATGGTCTCCAGAAGCAGATCTATCTTTGCCAGCACAATAGAGTTCCAAGGGATATCCACACTCATCCATCAGCATCCGGTCTAACAAGCTGCTTCTTGTGCATGGCGTGTGGACATCTGGGTGGATGGGTGCAACGGAGTATGAGATGGGGGTTCCATGGAGAGAAGCGGCGTCGTCGTCGAAGAAGGGTGGAGGAGGTGACCTGTGAATATCGTGTAGAGGAGAAGCGGCAGCGTCGTCGAAGAGGGATGGAGAAAGTGACCTTTGGATTTCCGGGCGAGAAGAAAAGTCGTCTAAGAGCAAAGGAGAAAGTGACCCGTGGATTTCAGAGGCAGCAGCGTCGTTGGATAGAACTGGAGAAGATGGCCTGTGGGTTTCCGGGAGGGCGGCGGCGGCAGCGTCGAGGACGAGGGGTGGAGAAGACGGGCTGAAGATTTCCGGGACAGCGGCGGCAGAGTCGTCGAAGCGTATGTGAGGAAGTGGTCTGCAGATTCGATGGGTTGGCTGCCAATCGTTTTGCATCGAGAGTACATCACTGTATATCTTCTTGACATAATAAGGCTGACGTCTATGAAAATCCTTAGCCTTTGGGGTCAGCAGGTTTTCTTTATTGGCCTTAGCCTTTCGCTTTTGCCTTGTCGTGGAAACGGCAACCGCCTTTCGCTTTCTCTGCATGACAGGCACGGCAGAGGCGAGTGAGTTCCTGCGTCCGTAGAATCGGGGTTGATCCATGTAACAGATAAAACAATGCAGTACAGTATCTGGACAAGGGCAAGTTCAGATAATGATCATCGAGTAGTGGACTACAGTATGCAAAGTATGTAACCTTTTATGCATGGCGACCAGGTACAGGTGTTGAAAGTGGGCGTACTCTAATGTGAGTCATTAACGTATAAATACACCATCCATTTTGTGGATTCACTGCACATTGAATACACATCGACTAAACATTGAATATACCTTCTTGTGTTTGTATCTCTTTCTACTCGCAGCAATGCCTGTTAA
This sequence comes from Ascaphus truei, assembly GCA_036426205.1. Lineage (NCBI taxonomy): Eukaryota > Metazoa > Chordata > Amphibia > Anura > Ascaphidae > Ascaphus > Ascaphus truei. Next base: position 135,534 of record WSYH01000983.1, on the reverse strand, counting down.
AAAGATTTCCAAGTATCTCAGCATGCGAATTAAGGAGATGTACATGAGGGGACACCGAATTGCTGCATATCCAACGCTGGTTAGCTTCTTCTGGCCTCGTTGTGCCAGCAACCACCGTGAGCTATCATGCACACGGAAAAAACAGAGAACGCAAAAGGGCACCAAGGGTAACTAACGTGTAAGTATATTTATACAACTTAAAAAAAAAATATTTCTCTAGATTTATATTACAAAAATATATATATTTTTTATATTTATATTTTTATTACAACATTATATATTTATTTTTTATTTATATTTATATTACAACAGTATATATATTTTGTATATTTATATTTATATTACAACAGTATATATATTTTTTATATTTATATTTATAATACAACAGTATATATATTTTGTATATTTATATTTATATTAAGCAAAATGTGAAAAAGAAAAAAATGTGAACAAGCGCTAAAGACTAAAACACCAGTGTGACAAGTACAAAATATATATATATATAAAGGCTGCCTAGTAATACTGTCAGTACTAACAGAAAAAGTGAAAACAAAGAAAAACCTGGCACCAAAAGTTCATTGGATAATCCTGTACTCCTCAGGGGATCAGCACACTTGCTTGACAGGCCATGTAGGGGAAAAAACACAAACAGACACAGATCATAGTGGAACACTGTAGGGTTAAAACAGGTCTAAACTAATACACACACTGCACATATAACATAGAGACTCCTAGTGACTATAAAAACTATTTATTAAATAAAAAGAACTATGCCATAAAATGGTATGGACAAATGAGAACACCGCTGGTCATCCAGATGGGAAAAATCAGAAAAGCAGCAAGGCAATTACACAAAGGCAATGCAACAAAGGTCCTCCAGGTGCTGTTGATCACATCTCTGCAAAGACATCAACAGCACCTAGAGGACTCTTTGTTGCATTGCCTGTATTGCCTTGCTGCTTGTAAGTAGGGCTCTGATTGAGAGGGATGAAGGATTAGTTGTGCAGCAGTTCAAAGAAATTACATAGAGTAGAGTACAGTAATTTCAAACGGCAGTTCATCATAATACTGTAATTTGATCCCTACACCCCCCAAATACTGTACATAAAAAGCACACAAATCAACCATGTGCAGGCAAAAGCACAGATTTAATATTTTCATATCAAGATTGTTTTTGCAGGCTTGTGGATAAAATAACAGTTAAAAAATCATAATTAAATTTTTTTTGGGGGGGGGGCACTCAAGCAAGCAGTGGTGGGTGAAGTTACAGGCGCATGAGCAGGAATCAACTTGCTCCCATCCAAAGAGGATTACACACAGGCGCATAGAGAGGTGATGCTCTGTGCAAATCAAATTCGAGAAGGGATTTTCCAAAGCGTTGCCGTAAATAAAGCCTCAAAATTCCCATCTCAAAGAGAATTACACGCAGGCGCAGTGAGGCTTTGTAGCTCGGCTATGGACGGATTCAGAACACAATGGCAAGATTCAGTAAATTAACGACTCTGTGGAGAGGGGGGGGGGTTGGGTGACTCATGCGCAGTAAGAAGCTACCATCTCAAAAAGGATTACACGCAGGCGCACTGAGGCTTTGCAGCTCGGCTATGGACGGATTAAGAACACAATGGCAAGATTCAGAAAATTAACGACTCCGTGGAATTTTAAATCCTTGAGCTAGCGTTCGTGGGGGAGGGGGCTACAGGGTACAGCTGCATGAAGTTCAAAGCTAAAGACATACTTTCATTTCAAAAGGCAGTTCATCATAATAATACACCCCCAAATATAGTACGTAAAAATCACACAAATCAACCATGTGCAGTCAAACGCACAGGGTCGCAGTCAAAAGCTACAGCACAGATTGTGAAAATAAAAATAAAAAAATTACAAAAAACATTTATTATTTTTTTGGTCACTCACTCAAGCAAGCAAGCAGTGGTGGGCGAAGTAACAGGCGCATGCGTAGTAATCACCTGCTGTCAAGCAGGAATGTGATTGAAACCAGAAACCAGACACACGTTCAAAGGAATGGTGTGGGAGAGATGTACTGCATTGCACAGAAGATAAGAAGTTGAAGTACCCTGCAGTGCAGTAAATTATCCTGAGCGAGGGGAGAGCGCTGTATATGCCGAAATGTGACACTGTTACAGCACTGTACACGGCTATGCGTTTCAACAATTTTCAATGAGACATACTGTACAGCAGCACAGCACTGCAAATGCATGTATACTTTAAATATGCAAATTTAGAATTACTGTGCGCGCACACACAGACTGTGTACTGACGTAGGTTGAACCGCAAAGGTATTAGACTTCAAAGACAACAGCTCGCAAACGCCCCCCTGAGTTTTTACACGGCATTGCAGTATTGCAGACAGCGAGAATAAAATGCTAATATCACGAGCGCGAAAATAAAGCAGTTCACTCCGGGCGAAAACCACAAAAATCCACACCTAGCCGGGATAATCTCAGAACCACGGATCGGCCGCCACTGTATGCTGTACTGAAATTTCACCAAAAGATTCTTGAATGGGGTCACGCCTCAAAGTTGGTCGGTCACCCTGGGACAAAGAGGACTTTAGATTTGATTAGACACACTTTCTGGTGGCCCCAAATGCTGAATTATATAAAAGAATTTGTCACTGCCTGCTCTGTCTGTGCCCGAAACAAGCCATCTGGTCTGCTGCGCCCATTACCTATTCCAGAGCGTCTTTGGACCCATCTCTCAATGGATTTTATTGTAGAACTCCCAATTTCTTATGGTATGAATACTGCACCGACACACTTTATTCGAGCAAATACCCGGTATGTACCTGGCAGATACCTGGAATGCGCCACTCCTCACCTCTGACAAGCCCCGTTGCATTTGCCTTCCCAGCCTGGGTTCATGCCTGGCTGATGGGCGGCTGATCTGTTAAATGATAATGATTAGGATTTAATAGGCTGCAATGCTTCGCGTGTCTACCAGATGGCATAAATTCATGAATTGTAATGCAGTATATATATATATACTGTGCAGTATTGCAGCCAGCGGGAATAAAATGCTTTAATCCCTGCTTGGAAAATAACTCAATGCACTCGGGCAGAAAACAGTCACAAACCTCAATACACCCGGGTATACCCGAATTCGTGGGACTAGCCAAGCTCGAATAAAGTGTGTCGCCAGTGTACCATCCTTGTCATCGTGGACAGATTTTCCAAACAAGCCCAATTTATACCTCTCAGAGGTCTTCCTAATTCTGCCACTCTAGCAGACGTCTACATCAAAGACATTTTCCGTATACAGTACATGGAGTTCCTATCTCTATAGTGTCCGATCGCTGTTCATAGTTTGTGTCAAAGTTTTGGTGTGCTTTTTCCCAAAGGCTAAATATCTCTCTTCTTTTTTCTTCTGGGTACCATCCTCAAACCAACGGTCAGACGGATAGAGTAAATCAATCTTTAGAGCCGTATTTAAGATGTTTTATTTCTGATACGCAGGATAATTGGGCAGATCTATTACCATGGGCCAAATTCGCACACACTTCCCTTAGGAACGAATCCACCCAGGAGTCGCCCTTCTTTATGTATTACGGATTTCACCCTACTTATCTCCCTATATCTCCCAATCTTTCCGGAGTCCCAGCAGAAAATGCCAGAGTCAACTCCCTCCAAGTGTCGTGGAAAAAGATTCGGAGGACCCCCCATGAATCTTTTCTGAAACAGAAGACACAGGCAGACCGTCATCGCCAAGAGCCGCCCAAACTAAAACCAGGAAAGAAGGTATGGCTCTTGTCGAGGAATATCATGTTAAAGACACCTACCTTGAAATTGGCCCCTAGATTCCTGGGACCTTTCAAAATTCTTGAGCAGGTCAATCCTGTGGCGTATCGCCTGGAATTACCGCCATCAATGAAAATACCGGCAGTATTCCATGTGTCTCTCCTAAAACCAGTAAAACAAAGTTCTCAATTTCCTGACATTACTCCTAGACCGCCACCGGTCATACTTCAGGGCCAGGAAGAATTCAAAATGCAGTTGATCGTTAACTCCAGGTACTCCAGAGGAAATCTATAGTTTCTCGTGCATTTGAAGGACTTCGGCCCTGAGGAGCGTTCCTGGGTACCACACGCCCAGATCCACACTCTCGGCTTACTCAGATGATTCCACACCAGGTACCCGGACAAGCCTTAAATGGATCGTCCAGAGTCCAATCCTCAAGGGGGGGGGTAATGTGAAGAATCGAGGAACACGTCCCTTGCGGCGTGTTCACTCCTCTCTTACCAAAATGACCACAGCTGCCACTGCCTCCGCTCCCCTTTCTACTGCTCCCGTTACAGAGCACACGCGCACCCGCTCTTCATATACTACTGCCACGGAGCTCGACTCAGCCTCCTCGGACGCACCGCGCCCCCTCCACATGCGGCGTGCACGCTTGATGTCGCACAACGATTCCCAGCTGCGCGTCAAGCCCTAATGAGCCCCTTGTCTCCTGCACCTAATCCGGTCTCTGCTGGGGTCGCCCCCCTGCTCCGCCTCCTGTGCTATTGGCTTCCTTCCTGTTTAAATACCCTGCAAGTGCTCAGTTGCATTGCTGAGCATAACCAAGTGTAGTCTTGTGCGGATCCTGTGTTTTGTTTTGTTTTGCCTTGCTTTGCTTTTTTCCAGTATTCTCTTGCAGTGTGACCCTTCATGTACCAATCTGGCTTGTTTGTGGACCCTCTCTGGCTCTGACCCCGGCTTACCCTCGACTACGCTTACCTCTCCACTCCATGACCCAGGCTTCCGGACCACAACTACACTGTCTTCTCCACTACAGACCATTGGCTTCCGGACTTCAACTACGCAGCTATCTATAACGCAGTACCTCGGCAGGTATACAGGAATAACCCTCTCTCTCCAACCCAGACCCGGCTACGCTGACTATCCGCCTTCCAGGCACGCCTCTGCTGCTGTGGGTGTGTGGCTCTAAACCTTCCCACCTCAGTACCGGGGTCTTGTTTTGTTTGTGGCTTTGCACTAGGTTTACAAGCAGAACGTGTTGAAAGGAGCCTTTTGTTTTTCATACGAAGTTTTCATTTCAGGCTGAGTTTTTGTAACTGTGATGTATCCCCAGTGCCAGAGGTATCTCTACTTCTAGATCATTTAGTTACATTGTTTCTTCCTATTATCCATGGAGAGTTTGAAAGTTCTTAAAAATTCCCTCAATATCTCTGATATTTGGAACTTCAATTACTTCATTAAAGGGGGAATGCGGTGACTCCCTGTTCTACTTTTGTTTAAGTTGATAATTATTGTATACTTAACAAAAAAAGGTGAAAACAATAAAGATTGTTGACTGCGTCATACAGCCCATTAGTGGTCTAACAGTCCATCAGATATTGCCTGCTTTAGTGCTTGGTTTCAAGGACCTAGAGGCAAAGTGAGCTAATTGCTGTGACAGGTTGAACAGGATACTGCACCGACACACTTTATTCGAGCAAATACCCAGTATGTACCTGGCAGATACCTGGAATGCGCCGCTCCTCACCTCTGACAAGCCCCGTTGTGTTTGCCTTCCCAGCCTGGGTTCATGCCTGGCTGACGGGCGGCTGATCTGTTAAATGATAATGATTAGGATTTAATAGGCTGCAATGCTTCGCGTGTCTACCAGATGGCATAAATTCATGAATTGTAATGCAGTATATATATATATACTGTGCAGTATTGCAGCAAGCGGGAATAAAATGCTTCAATCCCTGCCTGGAAAATACCTCAATGCACTCGGGCAGAAAACAGTCACAAACCTCAATACACCCGGGTATACCCGAATTCGTGGGACTAGCCGAGCTCGAATAAAGTGTGTCGCCAGTGTACATCTTGGTGGTTGATTCCTTGTTTGTAGTAAAATCAGAAAAGTTGAAATGTTTAGACCATAATATAATTAGGCATGTGAAAGTATTTGAACTATTTTGCTGCCAGGGGTGCCTGCAATGCATTGCTCTGCTATCTCATAGGACTCGGAAGGAGGGAAGTTGCTGTTTATCTTCTATCTATCGCCATGCTTGTTTGATTAATATTATACACATTACCACCCTGTCAGTGGAGTTGTGAAGGATACTTATAGCTGCAGGCCAAGCAATATCCTACATGTGTATTTTTTTAAATAAAGCAGTTCTGTACTATGAGAAAATTATTGTAGCATTTTTTTTAAACAACTCTGAATTACATTTTTAATCTATTATGTAACATGCGTTTTTGTTTCTATATCAACCATTTACAAAGTCACATCCCCTTCCTCTTCTAAAACAGGATCTGGCAAACACCCTTTTTGAGCCTTCCCTCTTTCTATTTATTTATACAATATTTTACCAGGAAGTAATACATTGAGAGTTACCTCTCGTTTTTAAGTATGTCCTGGGCACAGAGTTAAGACAAATAATACATGGTTACAAATACAGTTACAATAATGAGCAGGTTATACATTATATACAAGACATTGCATGCACAGTTAAAAATACCACAGTGACAGTGGCCCATTGTAAATTTACCTTGGTACTGAAGAAGTTACAATAATGTATCAATTTAGGCTTTTCATATTAAAAAATACATGCTTCAGTGTCTGGTATTGTTTTATTGTCCTGTGAGTCCCGACATGAGTGCGCCACAGCGGTCCGTGTTCCAAAAACCCGACATAACGTAAACTTATTTAATATGGACCGCGATTAATGCAACAGATGATAAGATGGCAACAGTTGGTCAAATTTATCAGTATTTTATCGAAAACTATGACTTTTACAAATTTTCACCAGATGCTCATGTGTGGAAGCGTGCAATAAGGAAAACGTTATGTATCGAGCCGTGTTTTTTTTGTATTGATCCCGCACACGGTCTTAAAGGAGGGTATTGGTGTGCAGCACCAGATTTTTCCCATATCTTTGATCATGGAGTCTTCAAAAGGCGAAAGGTCATGTTAAAACCAACTAAGAAACGTCAGTCGCAGGCAAGCAATGTGCCTGCGCCAGCACCGGCTTCCAATAACGGTCCGACCGTAAGTGAAACCCTGGTGACCAGCAACCCTTGCTGTCTGTCCCCGCCCAGATACCTGCAGCCTGAGCCAGATTTCTCGTACAGATTCCAGCAAGCTTGCATGTACCAAAGCGATTTCAAGCCTCATCAGCTGACAACAGGTGTAGTAGTCCCGCTGTCACCTGTCAACTACGTGAATAATCAAGAATACGGGACTGGCAGTGGCTCGGCGCCAGCTGATTGGCAAAGTCTATGGTGAGTAATGTTGCCGTATTTTATTCTGTTTTTGAAATATCAATATCAAGTCAAGCACAGTCAAGCGATTCTCCTGTAAGCAATATCATAGGCTGAGCAGCTTCTACAGTAGATACTGAACAATTGGTGGAAAGTTAGGCACATGCGCATTGGAACCTTCTTGAAACGCATATGCGTGTCATCACATCGACAGTAGGCGCATGCGCATGTCAACAGGAGACGCCCCCCGAGAAAATTATTGGTGGGACTGACTGTGGGAACTTCTTTAGGGGACTGACTGACCATTACAGTAAAACTTGTACTTTTGTTTTTCCTCAGAAAGAAAACTTTGTCATCTCATGCGGAAAACGGCAAATGGAGGGATTTCTAATGGATAATATCGCTTTGTGTAAAAAAAAAAAAACACGTGCCGGAGTCAACAGTTTAGTGGCTGCTGTTATTGATTAGGATAGAATACTGTAACTGAGAGCTTCATAGAAAACCTGAAACAATATGCTGTTGTTTTCAGACAGTATACAATACTTTTATATATATATATATATATATACTGTATAATAAACCCTAAAAATAAAAAGTATGCATTTATTCTACATGTATTCCAGTACATATGTGTATTCTATACCCGTGCTGCATGTATTGTTTTAATACTCTTGTGATGTACTGAGCATGACTATAGTATACAGTACAGTACAGTGCAGTATTCCTGGACAGTACTGTACTGTATGTTCTAGAAACACTATTTTGTTACAGTATACTGTCCCGGCCAGATTTATTCTAAAGCTTGCCGGGGGCATAGCGGGCTAACCGCTGGGCTTCTCTCCGTTTAAAACGGAGTTTCCCGCGCGGCGGCTGCTTCAATAGATAAGCGCTAATGGCGCTTACTATTGAAAGCGCCGGAGGCGCGGGAAAGCCGGCCAAAAACGGCCGAAGATAGCCGCGCGCCACCCGCAGCTGTTTTTTTTTTTATAACTTTGGTTTTATTGATTTTTTCCATCATCAGAATAAATATACAACTGATATATCCGTAAGCATTTTACATAATCATTTTGTTGTACTTTAACATACGTCCAAACCATGCATTGTGGAATAGGGGAATTTAGGGAAATGAGGGGAGGGAAGGGCGGGGGGGGGTGAGGTGCGGGGCTCGCTCCCTGCTGTTCTAAGAGTATCTGGGAAACTGCTAGCTTGAGAGATCCCGGTTCCTGATCATCTCTGGGTGTTCTTGCCTGGTCAGGGGCCTAGGTTACCTCTCACTATTCTCGTCAAGAGTGCTCTTGTCCCTGTTTGTCTCTCGTGTCCCCAACTTTATGCCTTTATCAAGGGAAAACGCATCTACTACTATCAAAGCAGGATGGTATCTCTTTCGACTCCCGGTATGTCCGTCTGGGCCAACCAAGGCATCCAGGTTTTTAGATAGTCATTAACCAAACTTGTCAATTTCTCCATCTGGCATACAAACCAAATTCTTTTACGAATCTTGGCAATTGAAGGAATGTCGGGATGTTTCCACAATGCTGCGATCTCGCACCGAGTTGCTGTTGCGAAATAGGCAACCAGTTTATTACTTTCTTTAGTCCACCCCGGTGTCGGCCTATTTAACAGGAACCGCCATGGATCCAAGGGAATTTTAAGGACAAAGATCCACTCAAGCCAATCTCTAATTTTTCGCCAAAGCGGTCTAATCCTCGGGCAGGACCACAGCATGTGTAACAGGTCAGCTGTTGCTCTGCACTGTCTAGGGCACAGTGGAGAGTACCCTGGAACAAATTTAGATAATTTCATGGGAGTGTGATACCAGCGCATTAAAACTTTATATGCGTTTTCCCTTAATGTCGTGCAAGTAGAGCTCTTAGCTGAAGCCATAATTATTTTAGCCCAGTCCTCTGCCTCTAGTACTTCGCCCAAATCTTTCTACCACTGGTCCATGTACCTCAGTTTGCGGTCGACCTTAGCCCCTGAACTGATCGCTTCTTTGTACAACAGCGATATGAGTCCCCTGGTATCCGTCTCAACTAGACAGAGCTTTTCAAACCTGGTTAGTGGGGGACGGGGGGAAACATTTATATAGAATGCTCGAAGTTGGAGAAATCTGAATATCTCCGAGGGGGGGATGTTTGATTCCTCTCGAATTTGCGCAAAGGACTTAATGTCTTTCCTCCCCTCTAAATCTCGAAGCCTATGTATGCCCAATTGTTTCCAAATTGTAAATTCCTTTCTGTACAGACCCGGAGCAAAGTCTGGGTTGCCCCATAGCGGGGTCATCAGAGATCCTCTCATTGTCAAAGTGCACCGAGATTTGTTGGCCTCCCAAATGGCTAGTGAGTTAGCCACAGATGCCAGCGGCTGTTTCATCAGCTTCAAGGCTGTTTTGAGTAACCAGATCATGCTTTTCAACTCTATTGGGGAGCAAGCTTCACTTTCCAATGCTACCCATTTTTTCGAATCCGGGTCTGGGTGCCATTGGGAAATTTGGCTTAATTGTGCCGCTTTGTAATAAGATATCAAACAAGGTACCGCCAGGCCCCCCTCCAATGTTGTTTTTTTAAGAATCATACCCTTTACTCTCGGCTTTTTCCCCTCCCAGATGAATTTAGAAATAGCAGACTGAAGTGAGAGTAAGTCCGTCAGTCTAAGTGGCACCGGTAGCGTCTGAAACAGATACAGAATGCGTGGGAGGAGATTCATCTTGATGCTATGAATCCGACCGATCCAGGATATTTTAAAAGACGCCCATTTTCTGAGCTCTTCCTTTAGATCTCGGATCAGTTTGGGGAAATTTGCTTGATAAATACTTTTGTACTCTTTGGGGATGACTACCCCCAGGTACTTCACCCCTTGTTTTGGCCAATTAAAGTTGAAATTGATCTGTATCAATTTTTTTGTCTCATTCGGGAGGCTTATATTCAGGGCTTCAGACTTAGATTGGTTGATCTTAAAGCCTGATATGTCGTGGAATTTCCCCAACAAGTTGAATAGGTTCGGTAGGGATGTAAGCGGCCGTGAAATAGTTAGCAAGACGTCATTCGCGAAAAGCGCTATCTTGTGCGTCTGAGAGCCTACTTCAACTCCTCGTACGTCGGGATTATTTCTGATTTGGGCCGCTAGCGGTTCTATGCACATTGCGAAGAGTAGGGGGGATAATGGGCACCCCTGTCTTGTGCCACTTCTGATTTTGAAGAGGTCCGACGGGAAACCCTGGTGGACTACTTTTGCTGCCGGACCTTGGTACAGTGACAGGATAGTATTGATCACCCGAGCCCCCAGCCCAAACTCTCCAAGCGTGGCCCTCAGGTACGGCCAGTCAATCCTGTCAAAGGCTTTTTCAGCATCCAGACTCAACATCATAACTGGGATCTTACGTGCATTGGCTATATCTATCAGATCAATGATCCGTCGGGTGTTATCTGCAGCTTGCTGACCCTTTATGAACCCGACTTGATCTGGATGTATGAGTCTGGGCAGGATGTGACTTAATCTATTGGCCAGCAATTTAGCGTAGATTTTGATATCTGTGTTAATAAGCGAAATGGGCCTGTAGCTCGAACAATCTAATGGGTCTTTCCCAGGCTTATATATTACTGAGATAGACACTTGGAGCATCTGTTCCGGGAACTCCGCACCCTCTAGCACTGCATTGAACTTCTGAGGAGGTGAGGCCCCAGAATCTCAATGTACTTTTTATAATAAAGGTTAGAGAACCCGTCAGGTCCAGGTGCTTTCGAGGGTTTGAGGTTCTGAATAACCTGGGTAAGTTCCTCTATAGTAAAGTCTGCACCTAAAGCTTCCCTCTCCGAACCACTCAATCTTGGTAGGTGTAAGCCCTTCAGGAAGTCCTTCATGACTCTTTTGGTTTTACCATTATGTGCCACTTTTTCCCCATTATAGAGATCCTCATAAAAGCTCCTGAATTCCTCCACTATAAGTTTTGGGTTAGCTGTTTTGGCACCCGTTTTTAGCCGTAGCTCCCGAATACAAAAATTTGGCTGTCTATTCCTCAATTTGTTAGCCAGTAAGGTATCTGGTTTGTTTGACTTATCATAGAATAGTCTCTTGGACCAACTCAGCGTGTTGTCTGCCTGGGAGGTCAGGACTAAGTTAAGCTCGATTCTAGTATCTTGGATTTCTTTAAGTATGGCCGGACCCTGATCCCGCTTATGCTTGAGTAGTAGCTCTCTCAGCTTTGTTTGTAGGGATGTGATTTTCGCGTTTCTCTCCCTTTTTCGTTTAGCTGCTAATTTAATTAGGGTCCCTCTCAGGGTTGCTTTGTGTGCTTCCCACAAAACTAAATGGGACTGTACACTGTCCGTATTAATTTGGAAGAATTGATCTATTTCCTCGCTAATTATCTGTTCCGTCTGTGGCACCTTCAGTAAAGCCTCATTCAGTTTCCAATTTGCTCCTGGCCTGTCTAGGAATTTTTGAGTGCACCGTAGCTCTATGGGTGCATGATCTGACCATGAAATATCATGGATCCCTGAATGGGGGATCTGTGGGACCAGTCTGCTAGAGACAAAGAAGTAATCGATTCTGCTATAAGAGGAATGGGGATGAGAGAAGAATGTGTAGTCCCTTTCTAGCGGGTGCATCTCCCTCCAAATGTCTACTAGATGACTCTCCCGAAGTCCCTTCTGTAAGGCCTCTATGTATTTTCTCTTGTTAGGCTTGTAGGGTCCTGACCTGTCCATTCCTGGGTTGATCGCCACATTGAGATCCCCCACCACAATTATATCTCCTTTAGCAACTGATCTCAATGTATCGAAAAACTTCCGAATGAAGGAGGGGTCCTGCTCGCACGGAGCATAAATCGTAGCTAATGTTATAGGCTGAGCTTGGATTGTGCCTACTATAACTAAAAACCTACCATCTTTATCTCTCTTAACCAACTCCTCTATAAAGGGGATATTGTTGTGCAGCAGGATCGCCACTCCTCTTTTCTTTTCAGTCCTTGCTGAGAAGAGATAAAACCTTTTGAAGCTCTTATCCCAATATTTGGGGGCACTTTTGCTGCTAAAGTGCGTCTCCTGAAGAAACACTATATTAGCCTACTTGCGTTTGTAATCTGCTATTACTATTCGGCGTTTGCCCGGGCTGTTTAAACCTTTGGTATTGTTGGAGACCATAATCAACGACATTGTGCGTCGGGGTGGTGTTTACAGCTGCAATTTCTAATTCTAATGTAGGCCCCTAAGACCCCTGAACCCATTGGCTCCCTTACGACCGTTAGGTCCTGAGCCCGCACGGGGAGGGGATGGAGGGGAGAGGAAGGAAAGGAAAGGAGGGAACAGAACAACTGAGGGGCCAATGCTGACTCTGGTCAGCAATGGTCCCTTGGCCCACGGGCTAACCTTGCGCCCTGGAATGCCCAAAAGGGGCTTCCCTACCCCCAACCATCGCCTGTGGCTGGGTGCCCGAGGGACTTGTCTGTGCATGATGGTAAAACCCATTCCTGCACAACTCGAGTCGCAGGCAGTCGGCTCAGGTGGTCCCGAAACCGGCACATTTTATTACATTCATCAAAACAGATTTTAACTTTTAGGTAAATTGTGTACCCATTCAAAACAATATAGGTATAATACTGAAACTAGTGACAGTGAAACTGATTAAACCTTTATCATCCCCAGCCAACTGTGTGCCTTCCCCCGGCTTGTGAAATGTAAGATTCTGTGTTGCGGCAGAGTTCATTTTGTGCGGCCCCTCCTCCCTTGCTGCATTGGTCCATCTCATGGGGGGGACAGTCCCTCCAGGTCTATGTTACATCGTTTAACTTAAACCAATAATCAAATTTGTGTGTAGTCTCTAGCCCTCATCCCTGCCCCCATTCTGAGATCTTTTAATCATATCGTTCCCACCCCCCTCCCTCCTTCCCCTCCCGACACTTGCTACCGGACTCTCTTTTGCTGTAACGGAGGCTCTGCTTAGTCTGGACCCGCTGTGTTTTTAGTCGCTGGTCCCGGAGCAGCTGTGAAACGCGGCGAAAGCCCTCTTGACGACCACCCCTCATATCAGTGCGGCCCCCCGACCCCTTCTCAACTTTCCGGAAGATCTCGGCTGTAGGGATTGGAGAGACATGTTAATTATGATGCACTTCACCAGGATGGGGATATACCTCCAATCGTGTCCTCACATCGGTCTTGTCCTATTATCCCTCCTGACCTCTGGGCTAAGTCAACCCCCCCTCTATTCTCCTATCCCTGCATAGGTAAGACACATTCTCACTTGTGCTAATATGATCTTTCCACATTGGATCAGCTACTCCCCCACTTGGGATCCTCTTAATCACACCCCCGCTTCCCTCCTCCACTCCTTCTCCCTCTCCTCTGTCTATCCAAACCTCATCCTACTCCCCCCCTATCTCTCCCTCCCCCCCTGTCCTTTATTCCTCTCTTCCCCTCTTCCTCTTACTCCTCCTGCCTCCTCATTCCCCCTCCCCTCCGATTCATCCTCCCCTACTCTCCCTCCGTCCCCTTCTCTCTTCCTCCTCTCCGACTCCCCCCCTCTAAAGGCTTGACCCTGCCACAGACCGCTCCCTCACTCATCTGATTCATCTCACTCCCTCCCCTCCCACTGGTGAAAGCAACTTATGTTAGGCTGATGGTGGGCTTGCGGCTCATCCTCCATGTTTGGACCGTCTCCTTCTCCTTCCGTCCTCTGACTTCCTGTTCCGGTCTGAGTCCCTCGTCAGATGACGTCACCTCGCTCGGCACGTTGATCCACTCCGCTCTCTCGCCTCCAGGGGGTTCCCGCGGCCATTCTGTCTCCAAGGTACTCCTTTGCCGCTATGCCGCCCTCCACCACCAGGGGTCTCTCTCAGCCCAGATTTCCATTGGCTTGAGCAAGATGGCCACGATTTCAGTTACCGCCACCAGGAGGTCACTGTCCCGTCCTTCTTCCCCACATACAAGCAAAATGGCTGCACCATGCTCTTCCCGCCACCAGAGGGAAACAGATTTCCAAATATCTCCATCAGCAGCGCTGTGAACCGGGGAAGGCTCCTTTAAATTCTGGCTTGGGGACTTTTAGCTATGGGGAAACTCTCAGTCCTTGTGCTTACTTCCTGAAGGCTCCACACGCTGCCAGTCAGCCTCCGGTGCAGGAGCTTCTACGTGGCCCCGCTATTCAGGACTCATGGATGAAGCCGGTAAGCCCATTTTTTTAGAAACTCTGTGCTCCCCTCCAGGTGTTTTAAGGTGAAAGCCACAACGTTTCTGATTACCATTAGCCCAAAGGGAAAGAGCCAATGGTATCGGATCCCGTTGTCACGTAGGGTACTGGTAATGGCTGAGAGGGCTCTCCGTCTTATTAGAGTTTGTGGGGCCAGATCTTGATAAACCTGCAGACGTACCCCTTCAAATTCCAGGGTCTTGGCAGTTCTTGCTATTTGACATACACTTTCTTTTATTTTGAAATAGTGGAGCCGAATTATTATATCCCTTGAGGGGCCTCCCTGTTGCGGTCTAGACCGCTGGGCCCTATGGCACCTGTCAAACTGCAGTTCTGCTTCACTTTTGTCGGGCAGTATATGCTGGAGCCAGTTTGAGGTGAATTCTTCAGGATCTGACACGGACTCCGGGACCCCCCGCAGGCGAATGTTATTACGCCTGTCCCTGTTTTCAGAGTCAGATATCAGTTTATGCATTTGGGCCATTGACTTGTCATTCTTTTGTAGGCAGTTAGAGTGTGCGTCCATTTTATTTTCCAGTGTGTTTGTCCGTTCCCCTAAACTGTCAATATCTTTTCTGAGCTTCCATAACTCCTTCTGGAAGAAGGTCTTCATCTCGGAACAGAAAGCCTTCATGTCTGTCCTCGTGACCCAGTCCTGGTCCCCGGTCCCCGCTCTACTTGTCGGTCTGCTCGCAGATCTGTCACTTTCAGAATCTGAGCCCGCCATCGGCCCGCTGTCTTCCCCTCCACTTGCTTGGGTCGGATCTCCCTTTTGAAAGTAGTCTGTCACCACAGATGTTTTTTTCCGCGTGACTGCTTTCTTGGGCATCCTTGGGGGTTCCGATCGCTAGATCACTGTTTTTCACTGCTTGTTATTGATTTTTATTGTTTTTATTAAGATATATCTGTGCCGGCCGAGACGGAGCCTCTCAATTAGGCATCCATTCACCTAGCCGCTGTGCATGCGCCCTCCGCAGCTGTTTTTAAACTGCGGCGGCAGCCGCATTACTTTTAAACTGGCCGCCACTGTAAAAGGAGACAATGGAACAATTTAAAACAAATCAACATTTTCTTTTATTGGTGGAGTAAGTACAAAAACCTTTATGGAGTAAGTAAAACATTTATTTACAAAAACAATTTAAAAACATTTAAAGTGTACAGCAATTCAAAACATTTACAGGTGTATGGTGTACTGCTGGTAAAAACATTTATGTACAGAAAGTCAAAACATTTACAGTATGATGGTGTACAGTACAGTAAGTCAGGCCTGCAGAACTCCAGTCCTCGAGGGCCGCAAAGAGGCCCCGGTTTATCCTGAAAACCCGGGCCTGTTTGCGGCCTCGAGGACTGGAGTGTTCAGGTCTTGTGTAAGTAAAAAATCCTTTATTAATCAAGTTAAAACACGAACATTCCTTTTATTAGGACAGAAAGTCAAAACATTTACACAGCCAACAGTATGTGTTACAGTAGTAAAATAATTTCTTTATTAATAAAATTTAAAAACAGGATGGGTGCTAACAGCAAGTCAGGCCTGCAACAACTCCAGTCATCGAGGCCGCAAACAGGCCCGTTTTCATGATAACCTTGAAAACCGGGCCTGTTTGCGGCGCGTTGAGTACTGGAATTGTTCAGGTCTTGTGTACAGTAAAAACATTTCTTTATTAATACAAGTTAAAACAAGCAACAAGTCAAAAACTAAACAACATTTGAACAGTCACGCAACTTCGATCCCCACCAGATTGTCCTTCCAGGGCCGATGCCTTGTATGACGCAAAATGCCATTAATGGCGTCTCTCACGATTTTCATTACGGGATCTGAAATTGAAAAAAAGCGCCGCAATTCATCCACAATAGTCCTTCTTAAATTTTCAGGAAGCGCCCTTTTTTCGCGATTTCCTTCGTAGGACACGTGGTGCTTGAAAATTAACATGGCATACTTCTGGGGTAAACCAGCACTCATCACCCTATACTTCTCCCTGAGTGGATTGGGCAGCTCGCGCAGGATGATGTCGGGCACCGTATCGAAGCAAGCGTATGTGGGTTGGATTCTTGGAGCGGGTGTCCTTCTGGGAACGGGTGTGCTTGTGGTGACGGGCGAGGGTAGGTTGTCTTGGTCGCCGTGTTGTCTCCTGGCGTGGTCTTGACGGGGTTGTCATGTCATGTCATCCTTGTCAACGGCATACATGTACACATATTCTTCTGGTGGAGGGGGTGCGCTTGGTGATGAAAGGCGGTCGAAGATCCCATTCATCCCATCCATGCCACCCTCCTGATCCGGCGTTGGAGATACAGGGGCATGAACTCTGAGCAAATTATGTATCCCCGCTATGTCAGTCTCTATCTTCTCCATCCGTTGATCCATCTTCTCCATCCGTTGATCCATATTTAGCATGGTCTCTAAAAGAAGATCTATCTTTACCAGCATGGTAGAGTTCCCGGAGATATCGACACTTAACCCATTCAGCATGCGGTCTAACGAGCTGGATCTTGTGCATGGGGTGCTTTGGACATTTGGGTGGATGGGTGCTACAGAGGATGAGATGGGGGTTCCCTGGAGAGAAGCGGCAGCGTCGTCGAAGAAACATGGAGTGCTACAGAGGATGACCTGTGGATTTCCGGGAGAGAAGCGGCAGAGTCATCTAAGCGTAATGGAGAAAGTGACCTGTGGATTTCCGAGAGACCAGCGGCAGCGTCGTCGAAGAGTAGTGGAGAAGATGGGCTGTGGGTTTCCGGGACAGCAGTGGCAGTGTCGTGGATGAGTAGTGGAGAAGATGGTCTGTGGATTTCTGAGACAGCAAAGGCAGAGTCGTTGAATCGTAATCGAGGAAGTGGCCAGCGGGTTCGATGGGTTGGCTGCCATTTGTTTTGCTTTGAGTGTTCATCACCGAATTTCTTCTTGACATAATAAGGCTTACGTGTATTAAAACCATTAGCCTTTGGGGTCAGCAGAAGCTTTTCTTTATTAACCTTAGCCTTTCGCTTTGGCGTTGGCTTGGAAATGGCTCCTGCCTTTTGCTTTTTCTGCGTGATAGGCACGGCAGAAGCGAGTGGGTTCCTGTGTTTGTAGAATCGGGGTTGATCCATGGAAGCAGATGGCACAATGCAGTATCTGGACAAGGGAAAGTTCAGATACAGATCATCAAGTGGTGGGCTATGCACAGTGTGTAACCTTTTATGCATGGCGACGAGATACAGGTGTTAAAAGTGGGCGTACTCTAATGTGAGTCATTAACGTATAAATACACCATCCATTTTGTGGATTCACTGCACATTGAATACACATCGACTAAACATCGAATATACATTCTTGTACTTGTATTTCTTTCTACTCGCAGCAATGCCCATTAAAAAGATTTCCAAGGAGCTCAGCATGAGAATTAAGGAGATGTACACGAGCGGACAACGAATTGCAGATATCCAATGCTGGTTAGCTGCTTCTGGCCTCGTTGTACCAACAACCACCGTGTGCTATCATGCACATGGTAAGACCAACCAACACACGAGGACACCAATGGTAACTAACGCGTAAGTATATTTATATAAATCAGTATATCTATCTATTATTGTTTATATTGCTGCAAATTAATATAACTGTGTAGTATAGATCTATCTAATATTATAGTTATTTCTGTATATTTATATAACTATATAATACAGTATATCTATCTATTATTGTTTACTGTAAATGATGTGCTGTACTTGTGGCCTACTGCACTGTAACTTACAGGGTTGTTGTTTTTCTTTACACTGTAGGGAGACAAATCTTCTGGTCGACAAAATAAGTGAAGAGAATGATGAGAAGAGTGCCTTAAGGGTCAAATACACTCTGCTGCAAAATCACAATCTCACTGTATCCGAGACCAGCATAAAGAAGATGAGACACATAAATCCAAAGGGGGGGGGGGGTTTAAAGCCCCCCAGTGGAGCAAGAAACCCAGGGCTGCACTCACGAGAAAAAGTGGGAGGGACCAATAAGTCCCGGGCCAATAGCCCTGTATTACGCAACGCAAAACAAAAAGGTTTATTTAAATATATATATACAAGGAAAGGTACATCAGGGGGTGTGGGGTAAACGGGGAAAGAGAAGTGTGTTAAAATAAGAGGAGGATAGGTGACCAGGGAAAAGTAAGCTCCCAATATCAGGTATGCTAAAGGTATTTATGGGTACCCAGTATATATGATACTCAGGGGATTAGCTGACTTGAGATTTATATGGCCAAGACGGACAGAGTGTATATATTTATAGCAGTTTAGCATTCAGCTGAGGTACATATATGCAGAGCTAACACCAAAGGTGTATATCTTAGCTGTTAATGTCCTAAACTGACATGAGATAGGGACATCTAGTAGACGCCCATACATATGCGCTAAAACGGGTGCATATAAATGTACGGATAATCCCCCACAGTGGGGCACCGCAGACATAAACACCCTCCTGCAAGAATGCCAGCTGTTCCGGTCTAATACACTTTTGTATAACGTGCATATACAAGCACACAATCCCCACTGGTGGGAAGCCCTGGATATAAATAGCCTCCCTCAAAGGTGTCATACAGTGCTGCAACACCACACACAAAGTTGTATAGCCGGCATGAAAAGTGTTTGGCTCGTAAGGTAAAGACTCATACACTGGCGACACACTTTATTCGAGCTTGGCTAGTCCCACGAATTCGGGTATACCCGGGTGTATTGAGGTTTGTGACTGTTTTCTGCCCGAGTGCATTGAGTTATTTTCCAAGCAGGGATTGAAGCATTTTATTCCCGCTGGCTGCAATACTGCACAGTATATATATATATACTGCATTACAATTCATGAATTTATGCCATCTGGTAGACACGCGAAGCATTGCAGCCTATTAAATCCTAATCATTATCATTTAACAGATCAGCCGCCCATCAGCCAGGCATGAACCCAGGCTGGGAAGGCAAATGCAACGGGGCTTGTCAGAGGTGAGGAGCGGCGCATTCCAGGTATCTGCCAGGTACATACCGGGTATTTGCTCGAATAAAGTGTGTCGGTGCAGTACAACCCGTTCCGCTGAGTGTCTGCTGCTAGACCCGGTACACAAAATCTCCTGGCCTCATCCTGGTCGCCTCCACCTACGTCAAAGGGATGACGTCATCTAAAACCGACGGACCGTTTCGCATGGAAACCTATGCTTCGTCAGGGCTTAAAGAAGATGAGACGCAGAATTGGATGGAAATATGGACGTGTGAGGTCAGTACTGGACAGTACAGGAGGTTAAAGTGTTGTTTAAGAAACTGTACTGTACCTATAAAAGGATTCCTTGTCATTACAGAGCGTACCCTATGATAAGGGACGTTAACAAGATCAGGAGAGTGGTCCAGGCCCAGGCATGGATCGACAGTGGAGAAACTTACCAGGATTGCATCTTCACTGACGAGACTACTGTATTGCTGGAGAGATTTGCCACCTTTGCATTCCACAAAAAAGGTCGCATATCTATGAAGCCGCGTCCAAAACACCCAGTGAAGATGCATGTGTGGGGTGCCATCTCTAGGCGTGGACCAGGATGCATTGTCATCTTTGAAGGTAAAATAAGTAATACGCTTTTGCCTTATGCACTGTATTGTAATAGTGTGCAGTTTTTTGAACACTTTTCTTTTCTTGTTATAGGAATCATGAATAAAGCTTTTTTTCCAAGAGCAAATTGTGCCTGAGATTGTGGAATACATCACACGTGAGTTCCCAGATGGTCACTGTTTCTACCAGGACAACGATCCGAAGCACACCGCGTCAACAGCGCATATTCTTGAGCACGGTATCAACTAGGTGAAGACGCTTGCGGAGTAAGTGCGGTAACCGTGTCTCATTTTTCCCCACTGTTTTTACTGTGTATCTCTTTAACTAATTGTTCTTTTCCCCCCCTACAATGACAGATCGCCAGACTTCAATCCTATCGAAATGGTCTGGCATCAGCTGAAGGATCCTATCTGAAAAGTCGTGAAACCCTCCAAAAAGGTTGAGTTGGCGCAAGGCATGATGAGTTTTTGGAACAATGTACTCACCGTGGAATGATGCAATAAATATATTGACCATATTGCGACTGTGTTGCCCATTGTGATCGAGCGTAATGGGCAAGCATCAGGAAAGTAGTATGGTATAGTACTGTACTGTAGTATGGTAATTACAGGCCCACCAAGTACAATATGATACAGGTAAGTATGGCACACATGTTTTCTTTCCTGAGAGAGCAGCACTAGCCATCTGGTTACAAAGTATTTAACAGTAGTTACAGTATACAGTAGCTCCAGTATAGACTAGTTTGACAGTACTACTGTATCTGCATATTGTAGTCCAATATGGAGTAGCTATACAGTACACTATGCCATAATATGCACATAACTGCACTCATTTTTTATTTTCTTGTCTTTTCAGAGAAAAAAGGATGGAAAGGGGGAGGGGGGTATCATGTGTACATTGTGTGAACTGTGTGTACAGTAAAGTGTATCTAAAGTACAGTCATGATTTACACAAAACCTCCCCTCTCTCAATGAACTACACAGAATGAGGAAGAAGATGAAGACGGAAACATTGTATTACTGTTTTTATTATTATCAATGTGCATTATTAATGATTATCCACCGGCCCACAATTTTCAACTGTGCTGTACTATTTTGTTATTTCTCTTCTGCATACTTCAATTGTGTATCTACAGTCATTATTCCCACAAAAAAAAACCCTCTCTCAATGATTATTTGTATTTTTCTTTCCTGATAAAATAAAATACATATTTAATTACATCAAGATTTTATTTCTTTGAACTTTAAATTCACTGTGAATGTGTGTGGGTGGGTTCTTCAAGAAGACATACAGTATTAAGAATTGGTTACCTTTTTAATAATTGGTTACATAATCAGATTAACATAAGGGAAAGCCAACAATAGGAAAATTAACGAATGGTTTGAGAGAGGTTGAAAAGCACAAAGACAAGCTTATGAAAATGAATGGTTTTGGAGAGGTGTCGATAAGAGGTGGAAATCCTTGGGCGAGCCTTGTGTGTGTCTGCGGGGGGCGGGGGGCAGGGGGAGGGGGATAAAGCTGCATGAAGGATTAGCTGTACTGTAGTTTAAAAACATGACATATTTTCAACAGTCAGGTTATCATAATAATTTGATCCCCACACCCCCAAATACATAAAAATCACACAAGCTACAGCACCGATTGAATATCGTAATATCAAGATAGTTTAGGCAGGCACATGTTGAGAAAATAAAAATAAAAAATGATTTGAACATTTTTTTCCCCACAATGAGCATTAATAATCAACACAGAAGAATAAATCAAACCAGGCTCTGCACTGTACTGCACGTTATACATGCAGGAATGTGATGACAGGAATGTGATTGAAGACAAAAAGCCATCCATTCAAAGGAATGGTGTGGGAGAGGTGTACTGTAGATAAGAAGTTGAAATACCCTGCAGTGCAGTACATTAGCCTGTGTGTGTGCGGGGGCGAGCGAGGGGATATACAGTACGCCGAAATGTGATACTGTTACAGTACACGCCTGTAAGGAATCCACTACTGGCTTTGACTATAGCCTTGCAGACCTATGTAGTTGCAAGCTTCCTCTGGCAATCTATGGCACATGTGCTGCTTCTCATTGCAGCTTCTGCCCTGTGCTTCAGCATTGGAGGGATACTCACACACCCTCCTCCTGTGATTGGATCTCCGCCCTTTATATCCTGGGCGTTGGCACTGAACCAGTGCCGAGCATAACTCCTACCTGGGACGTTACTGTCTCTGCCACAAACCACCCCAGGCCTCTCTCCTAGCGTTCTAACCTTCCAAGTTCCTGAGTATCCAGAGGCCTGTTCCTGTCTCCTGTGCTGAAGCATTGTTGCCAGCACTGGTACCTGCTGCATTCACTCCTAGCAGTGGTTTCCCCTATTTCCTGGTACCTGCTGCATTCACTCCTAGCAGTGGCTACCCCTAGTTTCCTGCGGCCTGCTGCTATCTCTATGCAGTGGCCTGCCTTGGACTTCTGCGCTGAAGCGTTGGTTTCCCCGACGCTGCCCTGCGGTGTACTTCGGCCAGCCTGCTGTCTCCCCCTGCCGAGACCGGCGTCATGGGCCGAGGCTGCTCCTCATGCAGAGGCCACTCCCGCGCTCACGCTCCTAAGCTGAAGCAGGGAACTCCTGTCTGCCTGTTGCCGATTCCTTGCTACGACTACGACCACCCGGATGTCTTCTATCCTGACCCTGCTTCGGCCATCGATTGTCCTGTCTTCTCCTACCCCGACTTTGGCTTCAATAACGACGATGCTGCCTTCTCCAATCCTCACCCTGCGATGTACGACTACGAACTGCGCACTCCGGATCAGTCTGCGCGAACTAAGGTCGGTGATTATATCACCCCACCTCAGCCCCGCGGTCCGGTCCCGGTTTGTGGCGAGCATCGGCGTAACAACGCCTATGCATTTCAACAATGTTCAAATGAGACATACAGCACTGTACATGCATGTATAAATATGCACATTTACAATTACTGAGCGCTCACACGCAGACAGTGTACTGACGTAGGTTGAACTACTAAAGTATTAGACTTTGAAGACAACAGCTCGTGAACGCCCACCTGAGTTTTTAGACGGTATTGCAGAGAGCGCTAATAATATGCTAATATTACGAGCGCTAAAATACCGGAACATATTCTGGAAAAAAAAAATATACTGCATCTGCTCGCGGTTATCAGAGTTGCGCCGCTACGGCCGCATTAGGATAAAGGCGGCCACCACTGTATGGGTCATAGAGAAGAAACTCGTATTGGAGGAAATGGCAGAACCGTTTGGAGTAAGGAGATGTTGCCCCAAGTGCACTAAAAATGAAATCAACATAAACAGGATGGCTATCCCAGAGTAAGGGGTACTATGGACCTTTAGAGCTCCAGTTAAGGACAGAGGACACATTTCATTTCAACTCGAATGTGATTCTTCCACCATAGAGAGTTATATTACTTGCAGGTCAGACTTCATAGTTTATTTACTAGAATGTCCCTGTGGACAGCAATTTGTGGGCAAACCACAAGGCCTATTAGAACTAGGATTATTGAACACCTAAGGACGCACTTATAGTACGCGTGACGGCGACACAACAGATGACGTCACCTGTCGCGAAAGTTGTATTTTGCTTTGCAGCGACAGCCTCTGATAAATCAAATTTGACCGGCTTCCAAATTTCGCACCGCCACGTCGCTCCGTGCCTACTATAAATACACGCAACGGCGGCAATATATTTGTTTTGGCGCGATGCCGTTGCCGGCACTATAAGTGCAGCCTAAGTAACATCAAAAGGAGAGTTGCCACACATAGTGTGTCAAATAATTTCTCACTGTGCCATCAAGGTGATTCAAAAAGGCTCAAAATTACAGCAATAGAGCAAAGTAAACAACATTGGAGGGGAGGAGACAGAAGTATAGAACTAAGTAAGAGACAGACCTTCTGCATCTACAAGTTAACAACGTTGATCCCAGAGGGTCTCAATCTAGAAATTGAATTACAGATGCAGCGGCCATTATTTGAACATTTCACGGAGCCGTTTTCGGGTGCTCTGCTGTATTCCACGCGGCATTCGCGCCTGTGTTTACCGCGGTTCATTTGTTTGAATTTCATGGATTATGATTTATCTGGGTGCAATTCTTCACGTATCCGTGGCAGAAATTAATGAATTGTAATGTGTACAGTACTATGCTACTGTATCAATTTGCAGGTGTTTAAAAACCAGAACATTAAAACGCCATTTTGTGCACTCGATAAAAACAAGTTAACACGCGGTACGGTTGGAAGAAATCCCGCGCCATGACATGGGTATTCCGAGGTATACACCGCGTGAAATGTTCGAATAACGGCCGCTGCATCTGTAGGAGCCTTTCTCTCATAGATGTAGCCGTGACCCCTGGTTTACCCCGAAAAGAGTGGGAGGTTGCGCCTGCACAGTTTGTTACAAAAGCCTGTGAAGGAGGGAAGCACAGTTGGTGGGAGGGAGCAGATCCTTGACCCAGCAGCCCGCGGGGAGCGTCATGCAAGGGAGAGGATAAAGGGAGGTGGTGGCGCGCACGTGGGGGAGAAGTGTGTAAGAGAGGAGAGGAGACGGAGTGTTGGTGTAGGGGAGGTTTAGCCGCCCCTGGCATAGGCTGTGTGCCCCAGGCCCAGTTAGCCCTGAGTCATCGTAGAGACAAGCGGAGCCAGGGAGCGCCCTAGTGAGGTTCCTGTTCCCTAGACCTTGTTCGGGACTATACAGTTGAGCGGGAGGTCTGGGCTCAGACCCCTTGTGTTGTTACCAGAGTCCGGGTGGGATCGCCATGGCCAAGAAAGAGAGAGAGAGAGAGAGAGAGAGAGAGAGAGAGAGAGAGAGAGAGAGAAAGGACGGTATCGACGTGCCGTGACCCTTTGAGAAGATCGTGGTGGTTCCGAGTACTGGAGTGCTCGGCAGGTATTTCAGCAAGGGCCCCAACGGTACCATTCACTCATTCGGGACACAGTGGCTGCGCAGTCACCCATACACACACATAGAGACTATCTGTGAAGTACGGGATGGTTCAGTGTTGGGGGAATTGGACACGGGGTGGGATCACCCGGTGGAGGGGTGGGGGATTGTGGGCGTCCGCCGTGGCGCATGAATGTGGTAGCGTCCGCCGAGACGCAAGACAGTATTAACGCCCGCCGTGGCGGTGTATGTTGTAAGGGTTCAGGGAATGTTATGTGGTGTACGAAGTGAGAATCTTGATATAATAGTAAATGAAGTTGGTTACGGTAATTGGCTGTGTCAGTACTTATTATATAATTGTCCTGCGAAGAACCACTCCCCGTTGCCGGGAGCTGTCGTAGGTGGAGGCGCTGCACCCGTGTTACTTATTGCGCAAACCCCAGGCTCTCTGTGGCAGAGACTCAGACCCTGCGAGCCTACAGGTGACACAGCACAGAGTAGCAGCTTGCTAGCGATAGGAAGCAGGGCTACATAACCTAAATAGAACTGGGATGAAAGATATATACTATGAATCATTATAATTTACGTTGCAATAAAACATTTGAAAATTAAACAAGAAATGTGCGATATCTTAAACCTAGTATATTTACCTGATTCTCCCCCAAAATAATGGATAACCGTGAGAAATGATAGACAACAAATGTATATTCAATGTGTCTGGTATGTAAGTGACATCATGATGTTATATATTTAATCATGCTGTTTTATCGCTCTCTCTTTCCCAGTTTATATGACGTTGCATGTGGGATGTTCACATTTTGGATGCACTTACTGTGATGTTCATGATGTGCAACATCACAAGCATAAGATTTGAAACATGGACATGTATTACAAAATAACTAGAGTCCGCAGCATATACCCGGGAAGCACATCCTCTATATGTATCCATCCATGGGGACAAATTCAAGTTCATTAAAAATAGCGAGTTAAAGATCCATATAAATTGTAAGTTCAACAATTGAATATATCCCACCGTGCAATAATCAATAAGTATATACAGTATATTGCAAATAATATAATTTTGACAATATAAATAAGAATTAGATTCAGTGATTAGTTTGCCCACCTTAGTTTGCCCACCTAACATCGATATATTATGTATTCATACATGTGCAATAGCCACATTGAACACTTTAGAAGATGGCAATGAGATTACACAAATATAATCACTGCGCTTCTCCATGTAAAGAGCATGCAGCTAGTGAAGAAACTGGCCATACAAATGTGCAAAACAGAAAGTGAATCTCTGCGCTTCTCCCTTAGGGATAGCAATCAATGGGGAATATAAATATATGTATGGTGTAAATACCTATAAGAAAAAAGGAGACTTTTGGTATACCAAAAGTCTCCTTTTTTCTTTTGTGTGTGTATGTGGGGGGATTGAGTCCCCCCCCTCCCTGCCCTTTGCCCCCCCCTCCCTGCCCCCCCTCCCTGCCCTTTGCCCCCCCCCCCTCCTTCCACTCCATGCCCCCTGCCCTTCCACGCCCGTGCAACGCCGGGTATATCAGCTAGTATAACTATATAGTATAGATCTATCTAATATTATAGTTATTTCTGTATATTTATATAATTATATAAATCAGTATATCTATCTATTATTGTTTACTGTAAATGATGTGCTGTACTTGTGGCCTACTGCACTGTAATTTACAGGGTTGTTGTTTTTCTTTACACTGTAGGGAGAAAACTCTTCTGGTCGATAAAATAAGTGAAGAGAATGATGAGAAGAGTGCCGTAAGGGTCAAATACACTCTGCTGCAACATCACAATCTCACTGTATCCGAGACCAGCATAAAGAAGATGAGACGCAAAATTGGATGGAAATATGGACATGTGAGGTTAGTACTGGACAGTACAGGAGTTTAAAGTGTTGTTTAGGAAACTGTACTGTACCTATAAAATTATTCCTTGTCATTACAGAGTGTACCCTATGATAAGGGACGTTAACAAGATCAAGAGAGTGGTCGAGGCCCAGGCATGGATCGACAGTGGAGAAACTTTCCAGGATTGCATCTTCACTGACGAGACTGCTGTATCGCTGGAGAGATTTGCCACCTTTGCATTCCACAAAAAAGGTTGCATATCTATGAAGCCGCATCCAAAACACCCAGTGAAGATGCATGTGTGGGGTGCCATCTCTAGGCGTGGACCAGGATGCATTGTCTTCTTTGAAGGTAAAATAAGTCACACGCTTTTGCCTTATGCTGTACTAGTGTGCAGTTTTTTGAGCACTTTTCTTTTCTTGTTATAGGAATCATGAATAAAGCTTTTTTCCAAGAGAAAATTGTGCCTGAGATTGTGGAATACATCACACGTGAGTTCCCAGATGGTCACCGTTTCTACCAGGACAACGATCCGAAGCACACCACGTCAACAGCGCATATTCTTGAGCGCGGTATCAACTGGGTGAAGACGCCAGCGGGGTAAGTGTGGTAACCGTGTCTCAGTGTTTTCTCCCACTGTTTTTACTGTGTATCTCTTTAACTAATTGTCCTTTTTTCCCCCTTCAATGACAGATCGCCAGACTTCAATCCTATCGAAATTGTCTGGCATCAGCTGAAGGATCATATCCGAAAAGTCGTGAAACCCTCCAAAAAGGATGAGTTGGCGCAAGGCATAATGAGTTTTTGGAACGATGTACTCACCATCGAACAATGCAATAAATATATTGACCATATTGCGACTGTGTTGCCCATTGTGATCGAGCGTAATGGGCAAGCATAAGGAAGGTAGTATGGTATAGTACTGTACTGTAGTATGGTAAGTACAGGCACACCAAGTACAGTATGATATAGGTAAGTATTGCACACATTTTTTCTTTCCTGAGAGAGCAGCACT
This sequence comes from Ascaphus truei, assembly GCA_036426205.1. Lineage (NCBI taxonomy): Eukaryota > Metazoa > Chordata > Amphibia > Anura > Ascaphidae > Ascaphus > Ascaphus truei. The sequence continues at coordinate 107,796 of WSYH01000983.1, read as the reverse complement.
AGCCATCTGGTTACAAAGTATTTAAAAGTAGTTACAGTATACAGTAGTTCCAGTATAGACTAGTTTGACAGTACTATCTGCATACGGTAGTCCACTATGGAGTAGCTATACAGTACACTATGCAATAATATGCACATAACTGCACTAATTTTTTATTTTCTTGTCTTTTCAGAGAAAAAAAGAATGGAAAGTGGGAAGGGGGGTATCATGTGTACATTGTGTGAACTCTGTGTACAGTTAAGTGTATCTAAAATGCAGTCATGATTTACACAAAACCTCCCCTCTCTCAATGAACTACACAGAATGAGGAAGAAGATGAAGACGAAAAATTTGTATTACTGTTTTTATTATTATCAATGTGCATTATTCATGATTATCCACCGGCCCTCAATTTTCAACTGTGCTGTACTATTTTGTTATTTCTCTTCTGCATACTTCAATAGTGTATCTACAGTCATAATTCCCACAACCCCCCCCTCTCTCAATGATTATTTGTATTTTTGTTTCCTGATAAAATAAAATACATATTTAATTACATCAAGATTTGATTTCTTTGAACTTTAAATTCACTGTAAATGTGTGTAGGGGGGATTCTTGAAGAAGACATACAGTTTTAAGAATTGGTTACATTTTAATAATTGGTTACATAATCAGATTAACATAAGGGAAAGCCAACAATAGGAAAATTAACGAATGGTTTGAGAGAGGTTGAAAAGCACAAAGACAAGCTTATGAAAATGAATGGTTTTGGAGATGTGTCGATAAGAGGTGGAAATCCTTGGGCGAGCCTTGAGTGTGTCTGCCGGGGGCAGGGGGGTAAAGCTGCATGAAGGATTAGCTGTACTGTTGTTCAAAAACATTACATATTTTTAACAGTCAGGTCATCATAATAATTTGATCCCCACACCCCCAAATACATAAAAATCACGCAAGCTACAACACCGATTGAATATCATAATATCAAGATGCTTTAGGCAGGCACATGTTGAGAAAATAAAAAATGACGAGAAAAAAAATATTTTTTTTTGGTCACTTTTTAACTTCGCAAGCAAGCAGTGGTGAAGTTATAGGCGCATGCGCAGTAATCATCAGCTAGCTCCCGTCCCAAAGAGGATTACACGCAGGTGCAGAGAGGTGATGCTTGGCTCGGGACGATTAAAAGCACAAAGACAAGCTTATGAAAATGAATGGTTTTGGAGATGTCGATAAGAGGTGGAAATCCTTGGGCGAGCCTTGTGTGTGTCTGCGGGGCGGAGGGGGGTAAAGCTGCATGAAGGATTAGCTGTACTGTAGTTCAAAGACATGACATATTCTCAACAGTGAGGTCATCATAATAATTTGATCCCCACACCCCCAAATACATAAAAATCACACAAGCTACAGCACCGATTGAATATCGTAATATCAAGATGGTTTAGGCAGGCACATGTTGAGAAAATAAAAATAAAAAATGACTTGAACTTTTTTTCATGGGGGAGTGTTCAGTCTGGGGAGAGGTGTGGCTGTGGCTGCAGTCCTCCAAGACGGCTCTATGCTGTATTGCCAGGGATGTAGACCTAGATATGACCTAGATATCTGACGTCACTAGGGGGCGCCATATGGTAGCTCTGATGTCATCAGGTGGGCGTCAACATCCTGGTTATGTGGCAGAATGGGGAGGGGTGAGTATCAGGGGGGGTGGTATATATTTTGACTGTTTTCATGTGTTTGGTAGCCTTCACCTTGAGAAAGGCAGTATTTGACTGCCGAAACGTTGGACTTTATGGCATATTAAACCTCCTTTTGAGTAAGACCGTGTGCCTGCTTCTTCTTCTTTGTACTTGAACTTTTTTTCCCCACAATGAGCATTAATAATCAACACAGAAGAATAAATCAAACCAGGCTCTGCACTGCACGTTAAACACGCAGGAATGTGATGACATTAATGTGATTGAAGACAGAAAGCCATCCATTCAAAGGAATGGTGTGGGAGAGATGTACTGTAGATAAAAAGTTGAAATACCCTGCAGTGCAGTACATTAGCCTGTGTGTGTGCGGGGGCGAGCGAGGGGATATACAGTACACCGAAATGTGATACCGTTACTGTACACGCCTATGCGTTTCAACAATGTTCAAATGAGACATACAGCACTGTACATGCATGTATAAATATGCAAATTTACAATTACTGCACGCGCACACGCAGACTGTGTACTGACATAGGTTGAACTGCTACAGTATTAGACTTTGAAGACAACAGCTCGCGAACGCCCACCTGAGTTTTTAGACGGTATTGCAGTATTGCAGACAGCGCTAATAATATGCTAATATTACAAGCGCTAAAATACCGGAACATATTCCGAAAAAAAATATATACAGTAGCGGCAGCTTTTATTTGAACACTTCCCGCACGGCGGGATGCGTGCGGGAAGTGTGGAGACGCGGTTCTTTGCGGCGCACTGTGACGTCACTGTCACGTGACGCGCCTGGCTTCCCCAGCTTCCCCGACACCCCTGCAGTGTAAATTGAGGTAAGCGGGGGTGCGGGGAAGCAGAGGGGCAGAGCAGGAGCCAGGTTCGGGGTCGGGAAGGGGGGCTAAAATGCGCCCAAAGTGAAGGGGGGGTGCGTGTAGGAAACGCGGCGGCGTGCGGTCTTGACTGGCGGCAGCCGGAGTAGATCCAGGCATGCCGCCGGCATTGGTTCAAATAAAAACTGCGGCTACTGTACTGCATCTGCTTGCGGTTATCAGAGTTGCGCCGCTACGGCCACATTAGGATAAAGGCGGCCACCACTGTAGAACAGGGGAGTACAAGAACACCCAAAACCCTAATGGTGTAATCCTTTTAAATTAATGAATAGTGTTAAAGTAACAAATGTGCAATTACCAGGTAGAGGCATAAAAACCGCATGTAGTGGGATGAGAAAACTGGGTTCCCCAGCGGGTGGAACCCGCGTCGTCTAGCATTTGCCTCGTCTCCTAGGATCAGTGCCTTGTTTACACAGTCCATTGCCTAAGTAATATCGGCTTCACCGGCATTCTTGTGCCTCCGTGACATCGAAATGACATAACTTCCGGGTTCCCTGCACATTTATTACTTTAAAACTATTAATGCATTCAAAAGGTTTACACCATTAGGGTCTTGTATGCTCTTCTACTCCTCTGTTCAACAAATAAACAGAGCTGAAGATAAAGAATTTAAAACTATTCACAAGCTTCAATTTTACAAGGTTTAACCAATGAAACATATCGCTGCAATTAGGTCATGTTTGTCTGCCATGCTCCTTTTAAGTCGTGGGTGCTCAACACCAGTCCTCGAGCACCCAACAGGTCAGGTTTTCAGTATATCCATACCTTAGCACAGGAGGCTCAATCAGAGGCTAAGCCTTCAGCTTACATATACAGCCATCTGTGCTGAATCTTGAATATCATGAAAACCTGACCTGTTGGGGGCTCTTGAGGACGGGAGTTGAGCGCCCCTGTGTTAAGTGAGGCACGTAAATCCCCGAAGTTATCAGCAGCTAAACAGAATTGGAGACAGGATATACCTTGAAATTAGGGGATAATGAGGCAGGAAATGCCGATGGATTATCAATGGATTTGTGAACATGCCCTTTACACGTCAGAAATAAGAGGAGGCAAATGTGACGTAATCCACTTGTCAAGACAGATACTGTAGGACACAAGCTGAAGATGTGACATTGAGTGCGGCCTGCAGGCTTTCTCTGGGCAAATTATAGACTATTTCTTTTAAAACGGAGCTCCTGTGGAAATGGTGTAATCACTTACTGGTAATCTCTTCTCGGTCATAGTAAACTCTTATTTAAAGCAGCTGTTTGCTCTAATGGCCATAGTTTTTTCATTTCCTTTTTTTTTTTTTTTTACTTTGACCCTTTGGGCAGGATAAACTTGGAAAATCGCGGGCCCGGTGTAAACTATGAGTGCGGGGCCTCTTGCACTCCACGGAGCCCTACCTGTGATGCGTTGCGCCACTGAAGGGAGCCCACCTAGGGGGTCCCAACATAGTAGTTGGGCTCTACTAGAAGTCGGCCCCGGCTTCCATGATCACCACATGGGTGGGCTCCGTCGTCGCTGCTGTCTCAATGACTCCCCAGGTGGGGTCCTGGGGGAGAGCGATGTACAGATGCAATGCCAACGATGAGACCACCATCAAGCCGGCCCTGCCTTTGGGTGCCACAAGACATAGCTACTATATCATGGGGTCTGGCACTCTTTGGGCCCATTGACATAGTGGTTTTGTCATGCCCTTTTTGTGCTAATTTTCAAGGGGAGATCACTATCTGCACTCCTATAAAGCACAGAGGGAATAGGAGGACTCCATTTCCAAGTTAAGGGATGCCACGATCACGTGATCGTAAATGGCAGCCAATGAGTTGATCTATTCTGGTCCTTTCCAGAGCTGTTTTTATTTCTAAAATCTGATGCTTCGTTCAGGAGATATAAGTATTTTAAATATTAAGAGTCTGGGAGGTTAAAATGGAGCTCATAACCCAACCAACCTCAGAAGCAAGAAATTAAAAATATCATGTTTTTTTTTTTTTTAAAGAGCAGGGCATGCTCAAGAAACACGATACTAATATTATATGAGACCTCAGACATTCTGATAGATTAAAATAAATCAAATAGTGTTATCTATCGCTAAATATATTGCCCTAAAGAGCTTACAGTCTAATTTGTATGCCCAAGTAATGGAGCTAAGAGAACAATTTTTTTTTTTTTACTCACATCTAAAATATCCTCTCTTAGTTTTTAGCAATTAAAAATACCACTTGTGAGTACATACACATCTGCAACCCTGCCTTTCCCCATTATCAATTAGCAAAAAATGCTTTCACTAAAGCCTGGGATTCTGGAAAATTACATGCAAATGAGCACAGTGTGTGACTTTTTACACTGGCGACACACTTTATTCGAGCTCGGCTAGTCCCACGAATTCGGGTATACCTGGGTGTATTGAGGTTTGTGACTGTTTTCTGCCCGAGTGCATTGGGTTATTTTCCAGGCAGGGATTGAAGCATTTTATTCCCGCTGGCTGCAATATTGCACAGTATATATATATATATACTGCATTACAATTCATGAATTTATGCCATCTGGTAGACACGCGAATCATTGCAGCCTATTAAATCCTAATCATTATAATTTAACAGATCAGCCGCCCGTCAGCCAGGCATGAACCCAGGCTGGGAAGGCAAACGCAACGGGGCTTGTCAGAAGTGAGGAGCGGCGCATTCCAGGTATCTGCCAGGTACATACTGGGTATTTGCTCGAATAAAGTGTGTCGGTGCAGTACTTCTCCATTTTCACATGGAGCCCTATAAGCTTATGCCTGTCGTATTACACAGCTTTTTCAGCCCAGCCTGTAAACCTACTCACAGGCAGCTCTTTTGGGTCTCATCAGTGTGACGGTGAGGGGGTAACCAGGCTCACAATAAAGGTTTAAGCCCGTTTGGTTACCGCTGATCCGTGTATTGGGGTTCCAGAGTGTCAGCTCTTGAGCCCAGGGTTTGTACATGCATAACCTGTAATGTGCGGTAATAAAGTATTTTTTATGTATTTTTACCTTTCCAGGAGTACCAGCAAGCAGAGATTGATGTGGTATGAGTTTCAAGGGGGGGAGGGGGCAGAGAAAGTGTTGTCAGAATGTGCCTAGGCAGACGGGGTCCAGAGTTGTTGGATACCCCAAAAATGTACCTGGAAATCTTGATCGATTCCTGGATACATGTAGGCACATTGTCCCGGCAATACCTCCCCTTGAAAACGCTTTCGTGACTTACCACTAGGGGTTCCCTACTTCAGCACAGACCAAAATGGTAAAAGGGTCATAGGGATGTGAGGTGTCCTTGAAACAGTCACTGGGTCCCTAGGTTAATGGGGATACCCAGTAAATGCCAAGGTAACCCAGAACCGGTATAGGGGGGCTCCAACCATACATATAAGGTTGTGAGGGGATTCGAAGTATACAATATTGTGTGGGGAATATGGCTAGTGAAAAATAAAGTGCAAATTTTTATTCTATTCACCATACCAGAAAGACTTAGGGGGCTATGCACTAAGCTCCGTGCTATTGCGCTGGCCTGAAAAAAAATAACACGTCTGCTAAAAAGTGAAGCTGGAGGCGCGATTCACTAAGGAGATCAGCCCATTTTGTTTTGTGCGTGCTAAAATTTGCCATATCGTACCGTGATGTATTTTTCCCCCTGCTATCGTGCTTAAACTTCACGTACGATAGCCTCCTGTAACATTTGCATGGAGATTCTGCATCTCCATGCATGTCTGTTACAGGCGATCGTGCATTAACAATATTCATTTTCATAATAGTGTAGATGAGCAGGGGGTCTCCTGAGCTAAACCGCATTGGTTTCAGCCTCGGGTACCCCCTACTTAAGGAGATACAGGCCTGTTATGGGGTGCCGGTATCCCCTGCACTTTAAAACTTCTGCGTCACGGGACAGGGACACACGTGACAGGGACATTTACATTCTAAATCTCCTGAGTCTGAAACCAATGCGGTTCAGCTCAGGAGACACCCTGCTCATCTACACTACTGTTAAAAACACCAATAACAATATAAATGATTTTCTTACCGTTGCGGATATCCGCTATGGTTATGAAGCTGCATTCATGTAATTTTTATTTATATTGTGCGTGAGCAGGGTGTCTTCCGAGATGAACCGCATTGGTTTCTGCCTCTGGGCACCCCTACTTCATGAGATAGAGGCCCCGTTATAGGTTGCCAGTATCCACTGCAGAATGTAAATGTCCCGGTCACGCGACGCGGAAGTTTGAAATGTACAGTGGATACCGGTACCCCATAACGGGGCCTGTATCTCATGAAGTTGGGGGGGGGGGCAGAGGCTGAAACCAATGCTGTTCAGCTCTGAAGACCCCCTGCTCATCTAAACTATAATAATTTTAAATAAAGCTATACTGCACCGACACACTTTATTCGAGCAAATACCCAGTATGTACCTGGCAGATACCTGGAATGCGCCGCTCCTCACCTCTGACAAGCCCCGTTGCGTTTGCCTTCCCAGCCTGGGTTCATGCCGGCGACGTGCGGCTGATATCTGTTAAATGATATGATAAGGATTTAATAGGCTGCAATGCTTCGCGTGTCTACCAGATGGCATAAATTCATGAATTGTAATGCAGTATATATAGTATAATAATATATATATATATATATATATATATATAATATATACTGTGCAGTCATTGCAGCCAGCGGGAATAAAATGCTTCAATCCCTGCCTGGAAAATACCTCAATGCACTCGGGCAGAAAACAGTCACAAACCTCAATACACCCGGGTATATCCGAATTCGTGGGACTAGCCGAGCTCGAATAAAGTGTGTCGCCAGTGTATGTGAAGAAGTTTTGCATTTCAACGCTAAGGCAATTAATGTCCTCTGATGTTCGTGTATGTCCCCTTAGTTTCCTTGGGGCATCTGTGTGAGAGTCCATGGAAGGAGTCAATCCCTTCACTATAGTATGGTTGTAAATTATTTTGTATATATGTTTGTTTATTTGTTTATTTATGGAACTGGTAGTGTATGGGTTAAGTGCTGAAATGCTGAAGTGATGATAATTAGTCAACCTCCTGACAATCATTGTAATCATACTTTCGCGTGTCAATTTTAATTGTTCACCCTATACTGTATAAAACGCCCATTTTCTGGATCATGTGGCGGTGCTTGTGGGAGGAAGGGCGAGATAGACTGGATTTGGTGGTAGGAGGAGAGAGTTGTTGATTTGTGAGTTGTTGGTGATTATTGAGTGAGTTGTCTTGTGTTATTATATTTTTTTCTCAACATTTGTGTATTGTTAGTGTGAAAGAACTTTGTTTGTGTGTCATTTTTGTTTATATTTGTTTTTTATGACTGAGTGAGTGACTAAGTGTAATAGAGAGGATGAGTGGATGTGGGAGTGGACGTGGGAGTGGACATGGTGTGGTGGCTGGAGGAGTGGTGGCGAGTGTAGGAGTGGTGGGGAGTGGAGGAGTGGTGAAGAGGAGTGGTGGGGAGTGGAGTGGCACGTAAAGGTACGGTCCGTCCTGCCAGGGCATGTACATCCTGTGCGGGTCCGTCTCAAGATACTACCCCAGGTGGGGGAGTGCAGGTGGGGGAGGGTAGCGAGAGTAGTGGGCAGGGAGAGAGGGACAGCGTCCAGCATCCGAACAGTGATGCCGAGCAGGCTGATGATGGAAGTGATGAGGGGCCACCATCAAGACAGGCTGGTGCTGAGGGCATCCGAAACACACGGTTTACCCATCGTGAAACAGAAATAATTGTGGAAGGTGTCATGGCTTCGTTTGACCAACTATATGGCTCAATGTCATTTAAGAATTTTTTTAAGGATTGATCTTTGTATTTTATTAATTATAAATTAGTTACATAACATTGAGCTGATAAACACGTATGCTATAACGGATGTGTGCACATTTTCATAATCACAAATACACGCATGACATAGCCAAATAGGTGTGTGTAACTATATGTACATGGTGGTACACTTTTTTCTATATTAGCGTACATTATGAAATAACACTAATTACATGTACATTTACCTATAGGCATATTTACATATTCACAGCAAAAACAAAGACCATTCACAAGACTAAACTGTGGACACAGATTAGCAGATCGGTATCTGCATCCGGTGTGTTTCGACGAACCCCAGAGACGTGCAAAAAACGATTTGGGGATATCAAACTACATCTAAAGCGGAAAATGTCAAATGCCAGACGCCATGCATGTGGGACAGGAGGCGGCCATCCAGCATCCTTAAATTTGAGGTCCTACGAGGAGACCATGTATCCAATCATGAACCCTCAACTTTTTTTGGGGATTGGAGGGAACAGGGATATAGGCCCATCTACCTCACAGTCGACACCAGGTGAGTAGTATGCTATTAAATAAATCTTTCAAACAGAAATTGAGAGTGAAATGCAAGCATTTATACATACAGTATAAAAAGAACTTAATTTTATATGATGTGATCAGGGAATGGATAAATTACACAGGGCTCTCTTTTCACTTTGTAAAAACCATGCTTGTTACAGTGGCGACCAACTTTATTCGAACTTGGCTAGTTCCGCGAATTTCGGAAAATCCCGGTGATGTGCGGTTTAGTATCGTTTTCTCCCGGGGTGTATTCGTTATATCACGCACGTGATTTAAGCATTTTATTCCCGCTGGCTGCAATACTGCAATGCAGTGTAAAAACGCATGGGAGCGTTTGCGAGCTGTTGGCGTTGAAGCCGAGAAATTCATGAATTGTAATGCAGTATATACTGTATATATACAATATATACTGTATAACAACAACCCCTATAACCCCTAACATACACATACAGTACTGTATATGCACATCAATGATACTATAGGCCGGCAGGGGCGAGATGTGTTTGCAGCAGAGAGAGAACTGCTGCTCTCTCTGCGCAAACATCGGCACATTAAAAATTATTTAAAATACATTTTTATTCACAGTGTAGATGTGCAGGGGGTCTCCGGAGCTGAACCACGTTGGTTTCAGGTCCGGGGACCCCCTGCTTCCCGAGATACAGGCCCCTTTATGGGATGACGGTATCCCTCTGCATTTAAGTTCCCGATCATGTGACCGCGGCATGTAAACAAAGCAGAGGGATACCGGCACCCCATAAAGGGGTCTGTATCTCGGGAAGCAGGGGGTCCCCGGACCTAAAACCCCAGCGGTTCAGCTCCGGAGACCCTCTGCACATCTACAGTATGAATAAAACACATATATAAATAAACACTTGTTCCTTACCTTTGCGGCTATGTGCTATGGTAACGAAGCAGCATGACTGTATTTTTAATAATATTGTACAGTGAGCAGGGGGTTCCCTGAGCCAGAAATCAAAGCTCAGGGGACCCCCTGCTCCTGCACAATATTATTAAAAATACAGAAACGCTGCTTCATTGCCATAGCTGATAGCCACTAAGGCAATGAAGGGGTTAACCCACCGTGCCCGCTTTATTGTGGGTAGCAGGGGTGGGTGAAGGGGGTATTTGGCCCTTGGTGTGAGTTTAGGACTTGCGGGGGGGGGGGGTTGCAGGTGCACTTAACCCCTTCATGGCCGTAGCAGTTAATACCGCTACGGTCATGAAGGGGTTAACCCCTCCCGCTACCCCCCCGCAGGCCCTAAACAATCATCGTTGGGGCTAATACCCCCTTCACCCACCCCCACTACCCACAATAAAAAAAATTCACACACAGCAGCTGCCCAAAAAATAAATAAATAAATCTAAATAAATACATTTAAAATACATTTTTATTCATAGTGTAGATGTGCAGGGGGTCTCCGGAGCTGAACCGCATTGGTTTCAGGTCTGGGGACCCCCTGCTCCCCGAGATACAGACCCCCTTATGAGGTTCCGGTATCCCTCTGCATTTCAAGGTCCCGATCACGTGACCGCGGCATGTAAACCAAGCAGAGGTATACCGGCACCCCATAAAGGGGCCTGTATCTCGGGGAGCAGGGGGTCCCCAGACCTAAAACCACAGTGGTTCAGCTCCGGAGACCCTCTGCACATCTACACTATGAATAAAAATCTATTTTAAATGTATTTATTTATATTCATGTATTTATTTATTTAGATTTATTTATTGTGCTGCTGCTGTGTGTGAATTTTTTTTATTGTGGGTACCGGAGGTGGGTGAAGGGGGTATTAGCCCCAACGGTGGTTGTTTAGGGCTTGCAGGGGGTAGCGGATGCACTTAACCCCTTCACGACAGTAGCAGTATTAACTGCTACGGTTGTGAAGGGGTTAAGTGCACCCGCAACCCCCTCGCAAGTCCTAAACTCACACCAAGGGCCAAATACCCCCTTCATTCACTCCCGCTACCCACAATAAAAAAAATCATGCACAGCGGCCCCACAATTAATAAATAAATCTAAATAAATAAATACATGAAGATAAACAAATATATATATATAGCAACTGTAAATATTACTGTATGTTCATTTGCATGTCTTAGACAGGTCTGCAACCCTGTCTTTCCCCATTGTCACCCAGCATACAGCACTTCCACTGCAGCAAGGGATTCTGGGAAATGACATGCAAATGAGTTACTCGGTGACCTCACTGGGTGGTCCGCCGTCGCGCCTCACCACGCTCGTGTTGGTCCTGGAATCACCACACATGGCGGGGGTATACAACACCTTCCCCTGGCCTCCGGAATCTGTGGGTCTAGTCTCGGTGGTTCCCGCTCTGGAACCGGTTTCTGGAACTGACAATCTGGGTTCCAACATCTGGAGCTCCGCCTTCAGCGGCTCCGCTCAGCGTCTGGAAGCCATTTGGGCCACGGCCCCTCACACCTCCATCTGAAGTGGAAGCATTATACGGCTTCGACCCACCTTGGTAGCACCATCGGCGCTCTTTCTCCGCAGGTTCCGCCATCAGAGGTTCCTGCTCTTCTTCTCAGGGGTAAGAACAATCCATTTCTGCTACACAGTGTCCTCCCCACTGGCAGCTCTGTAGGCTTCGGCAGTTTGGGTTGCAGGAACTGCGCCGCAACAGTCAGACCTCGGCCTCGGGTCAGTTCACCAACTGGACACCACATTCATTCAGACGGCCTTCAGGCATTCTCCCCGTCTACCACTGTCATCATCGTGAGGGCGACGTTTAACTCAGGGGACCCGTCCGTCCAGCCTCCAGTACGCCTTCAGTCTCTTAATGCACACGGGCATACCACCATTGGCAAGACTAAATGGGGGGCCCGTATGATTCTATACAGCCAAGGTTGTTTTTCTCGGCATCCCTTGCTGTCCTTAGGGGGAACAGAAATGGCTGATTTCTGCTCACGACACTCCATCCCCGGGTGACTCTGAGGAGAGGAACAGTCTTTTGGGGAATGCGAGCTGGTACTGAGTCACCACAGTGTGGGGGCGGGGCTCTGGTTTCCGCCAGTCCTGGGCGGAGGTTTGCAACATTCTTCTGTGGCAGCTGGCAGTCCGGCCGCACACGTGCCACGTGATTTGGCAGGAGTCCGCCATTTTAGGTGGGGCTCACTGTCAATGTCAATAGGGCTCTCGGTGCAGGCGATACGGCCCAAGTCAGGTAGAAAAGGCACCCATCGTCGAACCCCGGGCAGATTTAAGATTTAGGGCCATCTTCCTCGCTTAGGGTCTGGCCTACAATATCAGGACAGTACTCCATTGCAGGTGTCATACCTTCGCCCTCTGACCCACGTACCAGCTAGTCCAGGGAGCTTCAACCTGCGCCTGGACATCTAACAAGGCACGCCAGCCGGACTGCCTCCACGGCACCACGCGGTTAGGAGTCACGTTCACTTTTCAAGGCCCATGCGTAGACCCTCCCTTTGAAGCACCCCATGTGGAACAAAAATAGGACCCAATTTAAAAAAAACATACAGGGCACCCAGTCTGATCTCTCAGCAGCGCCTCCAAATGTACCCTTTTGTGAACCGCCTGACCCACCCAATCTCACATTGGCCCTTGTGGTCTAACCGGTCCCTTTTTTATACTGAACACCTTTCCTAAGGGACTACGGGTAGCTGTAATAACACCCCTGTGCTTCACCTCAACTGATGCAGACCATGATGTGGGCCCGTGTGCCCTGCAACGGCCAGTCCGGCCTACCACCGAGGTACCAGCGGTCCCAGGCTTGGGATCAGTACCTGCCGACAACGATAGGGGTAAGTTGACTGCCCCAGGGGTGTCGGGTGTGAGCTCCCCGGTGATCGTGGAGCCTGGGGACTCCAAAGGTAGGGTCACCCGGGCGATGGGCTCACCCCGTCATCGCGTCCTGGTGGAGGTGTCTCCCCCAGAAGATCTCTGCAGATCATGGAATGAATCCGACTTCATCCAGGTATCCGGTGTAGCGGACCGGAGCGACACATACTCCTGCACGAGGAGTCTCCAAGCCTGGCCTTCCCGAGACCCAGGCCTACCCGAAGAAGTTGTGCCGTCCGCAGAAGAAGTCACCGTTAAAGGGATGGTTGGAGCGGACAAAGACTGTGTTGAGACCGCTCTGGTAGTTGTGGCCTCTCCCAGGTGTGCGATGGAGCGCTATGTTCGCCATGTGGTGGACCGAGGCAAGAGACTGAGCCTCCCTGTCTCCCATGAGACGAGACCGGAGGATCTGGCAAGGGTCAATACCCAGGACCCCTTACTATTTTTTCTACGAGGGGGAGGCAGTGGTTTGACGGTAAAGACTGATATCGAGTTCCAAAAGACTCACAGGAGTCACGGTGGGATACCCTCACCCAATCAGTTAGGGGCACTCCACTCTGAAACTCAGCTGGCCTCGGGTATCCATGGGATGATGTTGGGTACAAATGGGGAATTGCTTGTGTGTGATGTATCGGTTACAATGCATTTTCCATTATATAATCCTCTGTTGCATGGTTGCTACCCATGCGAGGTCGTTGGGATTCTGCGAGGGGGAGAATGTAGCCCTGAGGTAAAATTTCACTTTCTGGCCCCCCTCTGCGTGTGCCGAGGGATCGCGGGTGCCGCCGTTGCCACTGACGGACCCGCCGGGAGAACGCGAGGGTGGGGGCCAGTGCAGGGAGCAGCGCGAGGTGTTGAGGCGCAGGCCGGTTGCCGGGGATGCGATTGGGCCATCGCTAAGGCCGCGATCGCGTTGCCACCGGCCCGGCGGCTTGTGCAGAGGGCGCCGCCATTGCGCGTTAGTTCGCGCATGCGCAGTAGGCAGAAAGCGCAGGGAGGACCCCAGAGGTAGGGAGAGATCGCGCGAGGGCAGGCATAGGGAGACAGAGATAAGGTGCTCCAATGCGGCCAATAGGGCTGGAGGAAGCTCAGCCCGGGAAGATAGATACATTTTCCCGGGCTTTGCACAGGAGTCAGGAAGAGGCAGAGGAAGGAGTAGGAAGGGTGTAGGGAGCGAGTGGCTCCTGCACCAGGTAAGGGTTCTCCTTAGGTCCCCAGGCAGGCCCCAATTCCCAGTAAGCGCAGGGGGTAACTGAAGAGGGACGGCCCTAGATAAGGAGGTCACCCTTAGGTGTGAGAGGTGCAGGTTTGGCAGTGCCACAGCGGGCAGAACATTTTAAGTTAAGCTGTTCGTTAGGTCCACCTCCATTAGACGTCTGCAAAAAATGTATCCAATATGCCTTACGTCTAAGTAGTGCGGTGTCCCTGTTTATAGCACCTCTACGTACAGGTACTGTCTCAAATCCCATAGTTGATATAGGATGTTTGTGTAGTACACAATGCTGTAAAAGTACTGTGGGCTTCGTACCTTGCTTTATTACGCACTTATGCTCAATAAACGTTGCTTGAGCATTCTTGTTGTCTTACCGACATATAAGAGCCCACATGGTCATTTAATAAAATATACATGTGTAGACCAACTGTACACGTAATCCTCTGCTTAATAGCAATATTCCTCCCTGTATAAGGATGACAAAATGTATCCCCTAAACAGAGACTATTACATATAGAAAAACTGCAACATCTATAATTGCCTGGCTTGCCTTGGCTCAAAATTGTTTTATTTTGATAATATTTTTTATCATCAGATTTGATCAATTTGTCAGAAAGATTCTGACCCCTCGTGTATGCTAGCATGGGAGGTTCCTGACAAATATCACCTAAAATTTGGTCATTTTGTAAAATATGCAGTGTTTATTAAGATATTTATTTATAAAATATTTTACCAGGAAGTAATACAGTGAGAGTTACCTCTTGTTTTCAAGTATGTCCTGGGCACAGAGTTAAGACAAATAATACATGGTTACAAATACAGTTACATAAATGAACAGGGTATACATTGTATACAAGACATTGCATGCACAGTTAAAGAAAATATATATTATGGGCGTATTAAACAGTTACAGACCATATTAAAATGTTAGACAGCCTCAGATTTGAAAGAACTTAAACTGGTGGTGGATGTGAAAGTCTCTGCTAGGTTGTTCCAGTTTTGGGGGGCACGGTAAGAGAAGGAGGAATGGCCGGATACTTTGTTGAGCCTTGGGACCATGAACAGTCTTTTGGAATCTGATCTCAGATGATAAGTGCTGCATGTGGTAGGGGTGAGGAGCTTGTTCAGATAGCTGGGTAGCTTGCCCATAAAGAATTTAAAGGCAAGACAGGAAAGGTGAACTTTGTGCCTAGACTTGAGTGATGACCAATCTAGTTCTTTGAGCATTTTGCTGTGATGTGTGTTGTAGTTGCATTGGAGAACAAAACGACAAATTGAATTGTAGAGGGTGTCAAGTTTGCTAAGGTGGGTTTGAGGTGCCGAGCCATATACTATGCCTCCATAGTCAATAATTGGCATTAGCATCTGCTGTGCGATACGCTTTCTGACCAGGAGACTTAGGGAGGATTTTTTCCTGTAAAGTACCCCTAGTTTGGCATAGGTCTTTGTTGTCAGGGAATCAATGTGCAATGTTAAGTGGGAGTCAAACCATATGCCCAGGTATTTAAAACTAGTGACAGGGGTTAGGATGGTGTTAGTGTTGGTTCAAATCTGGAGCTCAGTCGCTGGAAGCTTTAAAAAATTATTCTTGGTCCCAAATACCATTGTTACAGTCTTGTCAGTGTTTAAAAACAGTTTGTTGTGGGAAATCCAGTTTTCGAGTCTCAAAAAGTCAGATGGAAGTATGTCATGAAGGTCAGAGAGGCTATGGCTGTGTGCATATAGGATTGTGTCATCTGCATACATGTGTATTGAGGCTTCCTTACAAGCTGTGGTAAGATCATTGATGAACACTGAGAAGTGTAGGGGCCCCAGAACAGAGCCTTGCGGGACACCACAGGTGATATCCAGGGGGTTGGAGTTCGAGCCTGAGGTGGACACATGTTGGGATCTACCTGATAGGTAGGACTGAAACCAGTTTAAAGCATGCTTCCCTATTCCAGAGCTCTGAAGTTTGTTAAGCAGGATAGCATGATCAACAGTATCAAAAGCCTTTGCAAAATCTAGGAATACTGCACCAGTGAGAGATTAAGTGTGGCTTGAGAAAGTTGCTCGCTCTACTATATGTAGTAGGAAATATAATCCTATTGGAAGAGTTTTTTTGTAATTTTGCCCAATGGGTGGTACTGCACGTTCCAAGGCTTTATCCAAGGATGATGATACATAGCCCATAGCTAAAAAAACGATCCTTTAAATCAGAAATGGCTGGACTCAGTCGTTCAGGTCTATCAATAATCCTAGAGATTCTAACTTTCTATGAGTATGGGTGTGCCTTAACTAAGGTCGGTGAATGAATAATCCCGTGCTCCTGACTCACTAAAACATCTAAGAAGGAAATTTCTTTGGTACTCGAGTTATTAGTTAGTCGTACCAGACTGTCCAATTGATTAAGATACTCGAAGAACAGTACAAGCTGTTTCTCTGTGCCCTTCCATAAGATAAAGATATCATCTATGTACCGATAATAGCACAAAATATGTGCAAAATGACTAGAGGCATTAATGTATACACTCTCAAAATGTGCCATATAAAGGTTTGCATAGGCTGGAGCCATATTGCTCCCCATGGCAGTTCCCTTTATCTGTAAGTAGTATTGTTGTTCAAATTTAAAATAATTTTTATACAAAATGAAATGTAACAATAACACAATGTATTCAGTAGGCACTGTATCAGAGTAATGTGAAGACAATGCCATTTTAACTACAGTATGTCTATTTTATTTTATTTATTTATAAAAATGTTTTACCAGGAAGTAGCTTGGTCCAAGGGGGGGAGAAGGGAGCGGTACAGTCAGGAACACACCAAAAATAAAAAGATAAACAAAATAATAGTGCAGTATATTTAAACAATGTGGGGGATAGTTGAATCGTGGCTCGAGTAGAATTCCTACTTACAACAAGTGGAATAAATGTAAGCAGTGGTCTGACTAAGTCAGTGTGGATCAGGTAGGGTCTTTAGCAGAGATGACTCTGGATATGCAGTAACTTCAAACGTAATTCATTGAAGTGATGGAGACTCCGATTCACACAGAGTGTAGGGATCATATGCAAAAGAAACAGACTATAGTGTAGATCATAAAACACGGTATTTATCCAATCAAACAAAGTAAGAAATGTACTTACAATAGGTACATAGAGCATGTACACGTAACAGTTTCGTGAGACAGTAGAGGGCTCTTAGTTAAAAGAAGCTAGCTGGACTTTTCTTCCTTTGCTCCCACCTCGCCGCCGATGGATGGCGTCTGACGTCACTTCCGGTGGAACGGGTGATGACATCCGGTAGGGAGCGGGGAGGATGAATCTCAGCAAGTCAGCAGCGATTTCGGCAGGCACCTCACACGTTTTCACCCTTAGAGCAACTGCAGCAGACTCACGAAAAAAGGCTCAACTCGTTTCGCTGTTCACGGACAGCTTCCTCAGGAGCGAATAATGACCCTAATGGTTGTGAAGTATTATATACTAAAGTTGATTGAAATCAATTAACGGATTAACCGTCTCTAATGGTTACATAATTAACCCACAGGTTGCCAAAAACCTTGACACATCACTCTGTGGTCCAAAAAAAGAGCTTACATAACATAACATAGTGAAACAATTTATTTATATAATAACACTCATAAAATATGACGATTAAAATTACGGCGATTTAAAAATAGCATACAAAATTATTCATATATTAATCGGATGGAATGAAAGAGCGAGAAAAACATATGATTAGTGAACAATACAGGTAAAAGATGAATTAATTGCTCAATATATATTAAAAGGTGTAAAATACAGAAAGTGCACAGGATGTAAAGTGCAGTGTAAATAAGCAGCAATGAAGATATAGTGCAAATAGCAACAATATAAAAACACTATAAAAAGAAAGGAACTAGCAGTCTAAAGAGGGGGAAGGGGGCGGGGACCGGATTATATAAAAAAATGTATAATTTCAAAATCGGCATTTAAGCCGTGTGGAATAAGTGTGTTTAATTTGTGTATCCAAAACATCTCTCTTTTGCTGAGATCCAGTTCTCTACTACGCCCTCTCCAATGTTGTAAAAAATTCTCTATTACAGTAAATTTCAAATCTTTTGGATTGGAGTTATGAAATTTGGCGAAGTGCTTAGATACACTATGGGTAAGTATTCCCCGTCTGATATTGCTCAAATGTTCTAGAATACGAATCCGGATTGATCTTGTAGTTTTCCCCACATACTGTAGCCCACATGGGCATTGTAAAACATAAATTACAAAGTCTGTATAGCAATTGATATATTGTTTAATTTTAAAAATTTCTTTAGTTTTATTACAAATAAAACTTTTTTTTATCTAATTGCTTATGTTCACATGCCTTACATGATGAACAGCCATGGAAACCCTCTAAGCCTTTGAGCCACCTCTTATCATTAGTAGGTATTTTCTTAAGGGCACTCGGGGCCACAAAATGTTTGATATTTTGAGCTTTCTTATAAATAATTTTAGAGTAATCAGGAATTATTTCACTTAAGATTTTGTCTGTTTTGAGAACATGCCAATGTTTTTTTTAAATTTTGTTAATACTATTAGCTTCTTTATTATAAGTGGTTAAAAATGCTGTCTCAAAGTTGTTGGTGTTAGTCTTCACAGTTTTTTTTGTTTCTAATAAATCTTTCCTTTGTAACAGATTTGCCTTATTGAGTGCTGTGTCCAATACCATATTAGTATACTTTTTTTACAAAAAACGTTCCTCTAAAATTTTACATTGTTCCTCAAAAACGTGGTCGTCGGTGCAGTTCCTGCGCATTCTTCTGTACTGACTATAAGGAACATTATCCATCCATTGATGGTGATGGCAGCTGGAGCGCAAAATAAAATTGCTGCTATCAACGTTTTTGAAGTGTGTTTTTGTTTTTATTAATCCTTCTTCTATATAGATAACCAGATCTAGATATTCGATAGATGTCTTGCTAGTAGTAGATGTAAATTTCAGATTTAGCATATTCACATTCAATTTGGAAATAAATAGGTCTAAACTTTCCTGATCTCCCTGCCAAATTAAAATGATATCATCAATGTAGCGCTGCCATAGGACAATACCCTCCCCCAGCATGGCGTCAGACCAGATGTGATGGTCTTCCCAAAATCCCATGAAGAGATTGGCATAACTGGGGGCAAATCTTGTACCCATGGCGGTGCCACATTTCTGAATATAGAAGACATCATTAAATAAGAAGTAATTTTTTTCTAATATAAAGGCAATGCTCTCTATTAAAAACTGGACGTGTAATTCATGTAGCTCTCCATCTTTTTCTAAAAAGTATTTAACGGCCTCACATCCTACATCATGTGCAATGGATGTATATAATGAAGAAACATCTATTGTTGCTAATATATAATTTTCTTTCCATTCAAAAGATTCTAATAACTGAAGAATGTCAATGGTGTCTTTTAAATACGATTTCAATGTTTTAACATACTCCTGTAGGAAATCATCAATATATGCCGATAAGTTAGAGGTGAGGGTATTTATGCCAGAAATTATAGGCCTACCTGGAGGTTTTTTTAAACATTTATGCATTTTAGGAAGTATAGAAAATTTGGGTATCTGTGGCATTTTGTTCAGCAGGAATTTATACTCTTTATCAGTAAGTATACCGATATCCCTTCCTTTATCTAAATGTTTTTGCAAATCACTGCTAAAAATATTTGTAGGGTTTTTCTTAAGATTCTCATAGGTGTTTGAATCTCCCAGGAGGCGGTCTGTTTCTTTGAGGTAATCTATTCTATTCATAATTACTATTCCCCCTCCTTTATCAGCCTGTTTAATTACTATATCGGTATTTTTTGTGATCTCTTCTAAGGCATTTTATTTTATTTATTTATAAAAATGTTTTACCAGGAAGTAATAAATTGAGAGTTACCTCTCGTTTTCAAGTATGTCCTGGGCATAGAGTTAAAATGACAAATAGTACATGGTTAAAAATACAGTTACATAAATGAACAGGGTATACATTATATACAATACATTGCATGCACAGTTAGAGAAGATGTATATTATAGGCTTATGTAACAGTTACAGACCAGATTAAAATGTGAGACAGCCTTAGTTTTGAATGAATTTAAACTGGTGGTGGATGTGAGAGTCTCCGGTAGGTTGTTCCAGTTTTGGGGTGCACGGTAAGAGAAGGAGGAGCGGCTGGATACTTTGTTGATCTTTGGGACCATGAACAGTCTTTTGGAGTCTGATCTCAGATGATAAGTGCTGCATGTGGTAGGGGTGAGGAGCTTGTTCAGATAGATGGGTAGCTTGCCCAGAAAGTATTTAAAGGCAAGACAGGGAAGGTGAACTTTGTGCCTAGACTCGAGTGATGACAAATCTGGATATTTGAGCATTTCGCAGTGATGTGTGTTGTAGTTGCATTGGAGAACGGAACGACAAATTGAATTGTAGAGGGTGTCAAGTTTTCTAAGGTGGGTTTGGGGTGCCGAGCAATATACTATATCTCCATAGTCAATAATTGGCATTAGCATCTGCTGTGCAATACGCTTTCTGACCAGCAGGCTTAGGGAGGATTTGTTCCTGTGAAATACACTTGGTTTGGTATAGGTTTTGGATGTCAGGGTATCAATGTGCATTCCTAATGTTTAGTGGGAATCAAACAATATGCCTAGATATTTAAAATTAGTAACAGGAGTTAGGGTGGTGTTAGCGTTAGTTCTGATCTGCAGCTCAGTCACTGGAAGCTTTAAAAATTTAGTCTTGGTCCCAAATACCATTGTTACAGTCTTGTCAGTGTTTAAAAACAGTTTGTTTTGGGAAATCCAGTTTTCGAGTCTCAAAAAGTCAGACTGAAGTATGTGTTGAAGGTCGGAGAGGCTTTGGCTGTGTGCATATAGGATTGTGTCATCTGCACACGTGTATTGAAGCTTCCTTACAAGCTGTGGGAAGATCATTGATGAACACTGAGAAGAGTAGGGGCCCAGAACAGAGCCTTGCGGGACGCCACAGGTGATATCCAGGGGGTTGGAGTTAGAGCCTAAGATGGACACATGTTGGGATCTACCTGATAGGTAGGACTGAAACCAGTTTAAAGCATGCTTCCTTTTCCCAGAACCCTGGAGTTTGTTAAACAGGATAGCATGATCAACATTATCAAAAGCCTTTGCAAAATCTAGGAATATTGCACCAGTGAGTTTACCCCGTTCCATTCCACACTGGATTTCATTGCAAACTTTTAGTAGGGTAGTTACGATAGAGTGTTTGGGGCGAAAGCCAGGTTGGAATTGTCTAGAGAAATTTGTCTTGGTATAGTAATCGCTTAATTGGGAGTGGACACATTTTTCTATGACCTTGGATAGGATTGAGAGAAGGGAGATTGGCCTGTAGTTAGAGACAGTGTTTTTGTCCCCACTTTTGAAGATTGGGACAACTCTGGCAGTTTTCCAGGTCTTAGGGATATGGCCTGCAGACAGGATGGAGTTGACTATGGAAGCAATTGGTTTGGCAATTGCTGGGGCACCAAGTCTTAGGAACCTAGATTGTAGCAAGTCAGGTCCACATTGGCTGCTTAGTTTTAATTTCAGGAGCGCTTGTGTAATCTCCACTTCGGATACTGGGCCAAATTGAAAATTGTGGGCAGTGTTGGGATGGGGTGAGGCTATATGGGTACTCCCAGGATGAGATTCATGTTTGTGGTTTGGGTTGCGTTTTGCTAATAAGTTAGTAGCACACCCCACAAAGTAATCATTGAATGCATTTGCAATGTCAGTGGGGATGGTCAGAGTAATATCACCCTTAGCGATATTACTTGGTTGTTCATGGTTAGAAGGCTGGAATATATAGTTGATAACCTTCCAGTAGTTATCTGGGTTTGATGTATTCTGGTGGAGATTGTCAGAGTAATATTGTGTTTTTGCATGCCTTATATGCCTTGTGCACATGTTCCGCAGGCATCTGCACTGATTGAGATCTTTGGTAGTGCCAGTTACTTTGTAGCTTTTCCACAAGGCATCCCTGAACTGGTAGAGTGCTATAAGGTCCGGTGTAACCCATGGAAGGTGGGCATCCCGTACCCTTATTCTGCGTAGTGGAGCATGAGTATCACAGAGGTTTAAGAACTCAGATTGGAAATAGTCGAGCGCAGAATCAGGTTTGGGAATTAAATCAATTCTGTGCCAAGTTGGTAAGGTCAGCCAGAAACTGCTGTGGATTAAAGTTTCTAAATGTTCTAGTGAGGAGAACTTTAGTGCTTGATTGGGGCAGTTTAATTTTCCTTACACAGTACACTATTGCATGGTCACTGAAAATGTCAGGAAGGATACCAGGGGATTGGATTCTGCTTGGATGAGGAGAGACTCCAGTCAAGCAAGGAATGGTTCTGCGATTTCAGGTTTGCCCGTGTGGGTTGGGAAATGAGTTGCGATAGGTTAAGCGATTTGATTTGTATCTGGATTTTGTGGTTTTTAGGGTCCAGCCAACTGAATCCCCAAGAACTAGCAGCTAACTCTTCTCATTCAGAGAGGAAATGGAGCCAAGAAACTGGGTGATATCAGTCAGGGACTGTAGAGGGGCTTTAGGGGGGCGGTAGATGCCAGCAAGCAAGATGGGCTTAGAAAAGGGGAGGAAGATTTTGCCAACCAGGATTTCAAAAGAGGGACGGGCTTGGGGGGCAATTTAACAGTGTAAATTGTAAGGTGTCTGCAATATAAAATAACACCCCTCCTCCTCTCTTTGACCTATCTCTCCTAGTCTATCCCCTCCTCATGGTATAAGTGTATACAGGCTAGACACATCCATAGTGACCATGATCACATTTTCCTTCGTCACTGGAATAGCTCTAGTTAGGTTAAAAAATTGGAGGTATCTTTAAGATAAAATGGCATTGTAATCACTACTGATTGTAAAATCGTATCTACATAAATGGCCAATGGTTGATTTAAAGAATATGTAGCAGCAATGATTGGTCTGCCAAGGGGTTTGATCATACATTTGTGGATTTTAGGCAACGTGTAATACTCAAGACATTTAGGATGTCGAAAAGGAGAAATTCTACATCTTTTTCGGACAGCCACCGATTGTTTAAACCCATATCTAGAATCCCCTTAATTTCCCGTGCATATTCGTGCGTGGGATCCCTAGTGTGTAACTTGTAACTGTCAGCATCAGATAACTGACGCATAGATTCCTTTCTATAGTCTACATAATCCTGGACTACAAGTGCTCCCTCTTTGTCCGCCCTCTTCACAATAATGTTTTGATTCTCTGTAAGTGCCTTTAAGGCCATTTTCGCTTGCATGTTCATGTTATATGTACCCCTGGTACGGAGTTTGGCATAATTGGTCATATCCGCCTTAACCAGTCGTACATAAGTACTTACAGATTGATTTTTAATGGACGCTATCAAGGTAGACTTCAACTTACACTCACCCGCAATGTTCTCGCTATCAGGTCTGTGTGCAGCAGATGTTGTTGGTGCCACCTCCGCCATCCTGGAAGAGAAAAAAGACTTAATTTTCATGTTTCTTTCAAATTTTAAAAGATCCACTTCTACATTAAAATCATCATGGTTAACAGTGGGCACATATGATGGTCCCTTGGAAAGAACCGACAATTCCAAATCAGACAGTTCGTAGTTTGACAAATTAATGACTAAAGAATCCATACCCATGTCCTTGTCTATGAATGTAATACCGGATGACCTCTTGTTTGGCCTCTTGCCCTGCCTGAACCTCTTTGGCCTCTTGTGGCGGGTGCTGTCTTAAAAAAGGTGCCGGACTTGTTTCCCTCGGACGTTCCACAGAAGAATGGCCATCTGAATCACTTGTGGCAGGATCCCTCACTGATTGTTGCTTACGCCCTAGGGTTTTTGTCTTGTCATGTTCTGAGGTTTTTGCCAAAGGGAAATGCATCTATCCTTTTAGTCATTGACTACTTTTTTAAACTTCTGTTTCTTAATATGCAACAGGTCACTTTTAAATTTCTCTAGCCGTGTTTTTATATCCTCCAGCGACGTGATAGTATCTGCACCAGTATTCATGTGCTCTATCAGAATTTCTACTTTCAAAATGTCTCTTTTTGTCTCTGCAAGTAATCCTCCAACTTCCTCAACAACAAGGATGATAAGATCCAACAACGTTTTATTTAAGACCTGACACCACTTCTCACATAAACCAGCATTATCTGATCCAATAATGTATATAGGCTTCTGTAGGAGCTCAAATGCTTGGTCCCTTTATATAAGTTCATATATGCAGACGTGACCATACAGGGGGAATATAAACGACTAAAGTGCAATTCTCAATTTCCAATTTCACATGTATTGACACAATGATCCCTGGAGATGTCTAGTGAGGGTGTCGTCACTTCTCCTTCTCCTTAGGGTGGCCCATAAAAAATGAGAGTACTCACTGTTGTTCCCCTGTAGGTCCTCAAGCGTGCAACCGTGTCCGAAGTCC
Source organism: Ascaphus truei (assembly GCA_036426205.1). Taxonomy (NCBI): domain Eukaryota; kingdom Metazoa; phylum Chordata; class Amphibia; order Anura; family Ascaphidae; genus Ascaphus; species Ascaphus truei. Next base: position 83,450 of record WSYH01000983.1, on the reverse strand, counting down.
AAGAATATCCAAAATGTAGTGTGTGGTGCACAGCAACAAAGAGCAGGTCATGTGGCACCGCGACTGACAGAAACCCTGAAGAAGAAAGGAATACCTGAAACGAGGCAGTATCTCAGTGGCGCTAGGTCGGGGATGAAGAGGGAGAGGGGGATTGGCCCGGTATTAAAGGGGTTGCACCCCATATGGCCACCCCCTGACCTCACCAATGAGGCAAGGGGTTAACTGGTTGGCGGTCCAGGAATGTGTTTTTTACCTTGCTGCAACATCCAAATGTGTATTCCCCTGTTATCTTGCATTGTCACCATTTCAGTGTCTGCACCACACACACACTGGGATCCGTTTGGGGGGGGTGAAGGGTTAATAGTTAGGAAGTGACTATAGCCCTTTGTTCCATGTTCCCGCCTTTTCAGGCTCCATTTTGCAGTGTCCCATAGGTCGCCATTGCAGCTCCATTCAATTTCAATGGCGAATCCAGCGGTTTTGGACCTGTTTCCAGCGAAGACCAGCTGGTGGCGTCCGAGAGGAGGAGCGGCGGTTTCCCATTGTAAGTCAATGGGCCCATTGACTTCAATGGGGATTCCTCGACGTCGACCTCCAGGAACGGGTTGGCAGCCATCCAAACCGCAGACCGCAAAAGCAGATACATTTTCTTAAAGAGAGCTTTTATCACTATTAGTTCAAGTTCAACTGCAATTGGCGTGGGAACCTTAGGTTCTAGGGCACCCAGAAGTAAAATTATTTTTGCCCCTAGCTCCTAGGCACCCCCACACTCGACCACCAACGGGTCCGCGAATCGAGGACCCCCGTAAAGGGTCGCGTGCGCTAAGAGGGTCGCGCCATTGACTCCAATGGCAGAGAAAAGAACAGCGCAAGAAAACGGCTAAGTCTAAAACCATAAAGTGTGGAAGCCCATATCTCCGGTTCTGGGAGGACCAGAAAGCTGGGATTTGGGTTGCATGTAGTCACTGTTCCGGCATGACTGCATGGCCATTTCCAGCCCTCTCCGACTAACCAGACGGAGTGTGGGCAACTGTAAAGGTTGGTGATTTTCCCCATAGACTTCAATGGCGGCGTTTCTCCATTGAATGGCTAGGGCGGAGAAGCCCGATAGACTTCAATGGCAGAGTTTCCCCATTGAAAGACTATAGCGGCGGAACCCATTAACTTCAACGGCGGAGTTGCTCCATTGGAAGCTTATAGCGGCGGAGCCCATTGATTTCAATGGGAAAAGAGTGAAAAGCAGAGTTTCATTTTCAAAGTGGAGAATCCTTTATTAAAGTAAAAAGAGGTTTAAACTGTATTTGTGTATCTCCGGTCTGGAAGGTCGCAGCGAGTTGAAACTTAGCCACCATGGAGAGTCACTCCCGGCATGAGGGACTGGCCGGTTTCAGCCCGCTCGGCCCAACAGAACGGATTATTTTAATATGTCTTAATATTAAAAACTGTACTGAATTTCAAAGCGGGGATAAAAGCCTGCGAAGATTCCTGCAATCTGTGGAATGTAAATGCTCAGAGGGGCGACCTATTGTCTACAACAGACCCCCTGATCAAAGGCTCAGCCACCCTAGCTGTATACATTAGGGCGGAGAATTGCAGGGCTTGAGTGGTCTGTAAGTGCTATAACTCACACCTACAAACAAAGAGTTTCCTGACCAGATCCCCCATCTGGTAGACAGGTCGGCGCCCTGACTTTTGTTTGGGGCTAAAGAAATGAGACCCCCAGGGCCCCAGTACGCATGTGCCAACTAGCTGGGGGGCATGGGTTATCAATGTTCCCACGTTAGAGATTGGGTGCAGGTAATTGTTCTCCAATAGCCTGCACTCAATGATAGATATAGGACTGGAATTATATATAAAGTGGTGTCAGCCCTATATCCTTTGTCTTCATTTTACCAACTGATTGATGCCTGATTGCTGTTGAATTGCTAATCCCGTTTTCCTGATTACTTCTACATTCCAATCCCTAAGAAAGTGTTTTTTCTTGTCTGTTATTTGTACTATCTGATGTGTTCACCTATCTAAGGAATAAATTATTTTTATTATATCTAAGTCGTGTTCAGTTCAACCCAGTTATTTGGTGTATATTATATCCTCTCACAAGTTCCCGTGACAGGGGAGAGCAGACATAGACATGGCGCCCAATTCAAATACATACCCAGGCTCTGACACAGAGCAGGAGGGAGAGGAGGAGGCGCTGGACAGCCAGGAATTGCAGCCGGTAAGGGACTGTGATTTCACGCGTCTTTATTAAGACCTGAAAACACTATTGTGACGATAATAGGATTAATCAGCGCATTAATAAAGGCAGTATGCTCGGCTGGTTAATCCTAAATCGTATTGGTGTGAAGGGGTTAATTGTATATGATGTTCCCATGTACCATTTTCCCTTCTATGCATTGTTGTGTCCCCTTTTTGCAGACTAGTCTCCAACTGCAGTGCTGAATAACAGGAGCCATTCAATTAAGACTGCTAAGTCAGGAACGGAGTGAGGCAGCACCCTGATTTTTGGTGTGCAGCCTCAGTGTAACCCCCCAAGCACACACACACATATTAAAAATATAACTTTGTCATAAGTGAAACATATATTTTTGATAAAGTGCCTTTCTGTTGCAGTTTTAAATGTACAGGCAGGAAGCTATTTTGTAATGCCTTTGTAATGCATGTAATGAACAAATGTTTTACATACATGAGCTGAGGGGTACTTTCTTCTCCACCTGCAGAGACCCCCTGTTGTGGCAGTGCCTATGGGTCTCATGAAGTGTTGCAGATGTAAGCCCCCAGAATCTTAAAGTGTGACTTAACTGGGATGTTTCTAAGTAGCAGATCCTGTTACTCATCCTGGATATTTCACACCTTGGGACCAAACTCCAGACGTTGCATCCCCAGAAATGAGAGGCCCCTTTTTACTCAGCAGTGCTACCAAGCTGCTCACTGAGCATGCTCAGAGCTACCCGGGCTGGCCCTAGGATTTTCCCACGTTATAGGGCAGGCTCTGACAGGAGGAAGATAATTCCTTGCCAATGGGATGAGGCTAATGAAAAATTCCAAGAGCCCCTGTCCTTAAAGAGGCCTGTAACCCTCATTCCTGTGTGGTTGTTACCTGATTTGTACAAGCGGAAAAGATCTAAGTACAGTGGCTGCGATTCCAGAATGCAAGGGGTTAAAAACATCGCAACAAGGAAACAAGCCCTGCTTCAGGATTTCGTTAGCCCTGGCGATTCCAGAACGAACATTTAATTTTACATGGACTTATGGGCCTGGCATCTTGCGCTTGCTTTTCGTTCACTGGACAATTTATCCTGTACCCTATCCCAGTAAGTGGAATTATTAAGAGTATTCTAAGGTTGTCATGTGTTTGTCTATTAAGGAAATAAAAATGTCAGTTTATTATGCTCAATCGAGATCCCCAGAATATAAATATGTTGATAAGTTCCGTCCATCGTGACAACTATTACAGGCTGAAATTAAAGAACTAAAAAAGGAGGTCAAAAGCCTGGGGGGAGGACGGAGAATTCGAAACGAAGGTGGACCAGACTATCAGGCCAGTTAAGAAAAATGGGAAAAATGCAGCAGAGCTACAAAAGCAGATTAATGAGCTGAAGGAGAGGCAGGAGGACGCTAAGAACCGGACCGGAGACTACCAGCAAGAGCCCAAAAGCGTTGGACTTGATGTCGGGATGCTTGAGTCTAGGCGTCAAGGACATATTTTATGTGTTACATATCTTGTCGTTTCCGTGTCCCCCCTCACCGGTTTCCCTCCTGTGTCCCTCCCTCCCTTTTCCTCTCCAGGTTGGCGTGGTCAGATGGGAGACGGCAGAGAGGAGGACGGTTGCAATTTTGCAGAAAGCAACATGAGGCACCATACACTATCAAAGTAGAAGACACAGGAGTTTCAGATGAGTAGAGAAATAATCGTAGTGTCACACAACGTTAAGGGGTTTAATAGCCCAACTAAAAGAAAGGTTGCCCTCCGGGACTATAAACGCAAAAATGTGGATATTATACTACTCCAAGAAACTCACTTCTCAACAGGTAGCTTCCCTAAGTTCATAGACAAAGACTTTAGGTCGGTTTTCTTGGCCTCTGCTTCGGTTAAAAAAAGAGGAGTGGCCATTTTGATACACAATAGATTACCGTTTCAAATGACCAGAGTGTATAATGACATAGAAGGTACAGTAGATATATTATCCTGACGGGGACTCTACATGATCAACCCCTCACATTAGCGTCGATCTATGCTCCATGCGAGAGAGCGCCAGAGTTCTTTACCCTCTTCTTTAATAAATTACACAAGGTCGCGAAAGGTAATATCATTCTAGCAGGGGACTTAAACAGGGCTCTTTACCCAGACTTGGACAGATGTACGGGAACTAATCTAGCCCACAGACAGGACATAATAACGATCGCACAAGGGTTACGTGACTGCCAACTCCTGGATATCTGGAGGGAGCAACACAAATGAGTTAGAGAATACACCTTCTTCTCCCATCCCCATAACAGGTACAGTAGGATAGATTACTTCCAGGTGTAAAAAAGAATGGTCCCAGTGGTCACCCATACGGGAATACACGACATTTCATGGACAGACCAAGCACCTATAGAGCTGTGGTGCATGATAGCTTTACTAGACAGGCCTGGGGCGAACTGGAAGCTCAATGAGCTAATGCTGAAAATCCCAGAAATTGAAAGGGAGGTGGGTGAGAGGATCAAGGAGTACTTTCATGAGAACAAGGGTAGTGTGTCGTCCCACTCCACCCTATGGGAGGCCCATAAGGCTACCCTCAAGGGAACTTTAATGAATCTGGCTGCTAAACGAAAGAGGGAATGGGAGAGCAAAATCAAGGAGCTGCAGGGGAAATTGGCAGACCTCTCTGCCCTCCACAAAGAGATTAAACAAGACAACACCTTGAAAGATTTATTGGACAACAAAATTAAACTTAACTTGCTGTTATCCTCCCATGCCAAAAAGGAGTTAAACTGGTCTAAGTGTAAGTTTTATGAAAAAGCAAACAAGCCTGATACCTTACTTGCCAATAAACTTAGAAATAGGCTTCCAAATTATCATATTCAGGCCATTCGAACCCAGGGGGGGGGACCTTACCTCCAATCCTAGACAAAAGGTAGAGGAATTCAAATCCTATTATGAAACACTCTATGACGGAGATAAGGTCAGCCACAACCAAAAAACAGGTGACACCCTGAAGAGATTTCTAAAAGAGGCACAGTTACCCAAATTGAGCAGAGTGGAGAAAGTAGCGTTACAGGAAGACGTCTCATACGAGGAGCTAGCAGAGGAAATAAAGTCACTTAAACCAGCCAAAGCGCCAGGCCCGGACAGCTTTTCAAATGTATTACAAGAAATATATTAAAATACTAGCCCCCTATTTGTTGAAATTGTTCAATGCGATACTCGTAGGGGCCTCCTTCCCAGCACAGATGCTACAAGCGTCAATCTCACTGATCCATAAACCCGGGAAGGACCCGGCAGACTGTAAGAGCTACTGGCCCATTTCCCTGATTAATTCAGACGTCAAAATAATCTCAAAACTGCTAGCAAACAGGATGGGTCTCATCCTTCCCAGGTTAATTCATCCGGATCAGGTAGGGTTTATCGGTGGCAGGCAGGCGGCAGACAATACTAGGCGGATTATAGATTTGATAGATTTGGCCAAAAAGAAAAATATTCTGTCAATGGTATTAAGTCTGGACGCGGAGAAAGCCTTCGTCAGGATAGACTGGCCCTATCTAGAAGAGACGCTAAAGGAATTTGGCTTTGAGGGACGTCTGTTCGAAGCCATACGGCACTATACAAGGGACTTACGGCAAGGGTAAGATATCAAGGATTCCCTTCTGAGCAGTTCCACATCCGAAGTGGGACGAGACAGGGTTGTCCCTTGTCCTCGCTATTATTCACCCTTTGTACAGAACCGCTGGCGGCACACATTAGACTGAACCCAGATATTTCAGGGATCTCTGTAAAAGACCAGTCACACAAGGTGGCACTGTACGTGGACGATGTGATTTTAACGTTGTCAAAACCACGTACCTCTCTGCCCAATGTCTTCGAGATTTTGGGGAAATTTAACCAAATTTCGGGGTTTAAAATTTATCAGGCCAAATCAGAAGCCCTCAATATAAATCTACTAAAACCGGTGGAACAATTGATAGATCTAAACTTTAATTTCAAATGGCAAGCCTCCGCAATCAAAAATTTAGGGGTTAATATCACAAAAGACTATAAAGCCCTATACAAGGCTAATTACCCTAGAATGATCAAGGCACATGGAGAGGATCTCAGGATATGGGCAGAGTACAGCATTTCTTGGTTTGGAAGGATTCACAGTGTGAAAATGAATCTACTTCCCAGAATGCAATACTTATTTCAGACCCTACCAATACCCTTAGTAAAGGATGACATCCTCACACTCCAGTCCCGTATAATGAAATTTTTATGGAACAAAAAAAGCCCACGAATTGCAAAAGGCATCTTGAAGAGGCCTACAGCGAAAGGAGGATTAGCGGTACCTTGCTTGTTAGCGACCCAATTGAATCAAATTATCCAGTGGCACAAAGATCCGGGCCTGTGGAGATGGGTGGCACTGGAGAAAGAGTGTTGTGCACTGATAGACTTGCACAAATTAATTTGGCTACCCAAAAAATGTAGGAACGCAGTAGGAGAGCCGTTGCAAGCTATGACCAACTGGTTCGTGGTTTGGGAGCCTTCTAAATTTAGCTGGCATCTCACCACTAAAAACTCCCTGATGACCCCAATACTAAGTAACCCAGATTTTGCCCCGGGGATGAATAGTAATAACTTTTTGATTTGGATACAGTCGGGCATTTCACGACTAAGGGATCTGGAGGGGAGGAAATTTATAAAAACATTCGAGCAAATTATATTCGAAAAAAAACTTCCAAACACCGAATTCTTTAGATACCTCCAGATCCGGGCTTTTTATAACAAATCGCCAAACAGGCCACCTAGAACAAATTTTGAGCAGCTGTGTTCTAGAGAAACGGACACAAAGGGACTAACATCTAGAATGTACAAGGAAGTGATCAGTCCTGAGACGAGCAATGACCCGAAGCTAAGCTACATTAGACAGTGGGAGACTGACCTAGGGGAGACTGTAAAGCAGGCCTGCACAACTTGTAAAGCGAGAAGGGCCGAACAATTCCAAGGAAAACAGATTTGGTCCACACGGGTAAAATCATCATCATCGTTATCATCATCATCTCTCCCCAGCACCTCGCACCATCATCATCATCATCCTCATATCTCCACCAGCACCTCTCATCATCATCATCCTCATATCTCCTCCAGCACCCCTCATCATCATCATCCTTATATCTCCTCCAGCACCCCTCATCAATCTCCCCCAGCACCCCTCATCAATCTCCCTCTGCAACCCTCATCCCCATATCTCCCCCTGCACCCCTCATCAACCTTTGTGAGACTCACCCTCTATCTCACACCCCCATCTCTCCCCCTCACCCATACACAATACTCCCCCTCCACATAACACACAATACCCCCCTGCAGACCACACACATCCCACCCCCTGCACCTCACCTCCCCTGCACCTCCCCTCTCCCTGCACCTCACATCACCCCCCCTGCACCTCCCCTCCCCTGCACCTCCCCTCCCCTGCACCTCCCCTCCCCTGCACCTCACCCCCTCCCCTGCACCTCACCCCCTCCTCTGCACCTCCCCCACAAGACACAAGACAAGGAGCAAGGCACAACAGACACAGGAGCTCAAGGCTACAACAAGTTATGCTCAGCAATGCAGGAATGGAAATGCAGGGTATTTTTAGCACACAGAAACCAGTAGCAAGGGAGGCGGAGTGGAGGCACAGCCTCCGCAGAGGCAAGGATTGCCTGCAGGAGACAAGTAGGCTAGATGAGTACTTGTCACGCAGCTGGGGAGCAGTGCACGGTGGCATGTGTTTGCACCGCGCACAAGAGACGTGCGGCGCATCTGAGGTGGTGGAGCCAAGTTCCGTGGCACTCTATAAGAACTGCGCGCTCTGTAAGCATAGCGGAGGTGCGCGCACACGCTGGTGCCAGAGTTGGAATCTCTGCGATGACAGGTAAGGAGGGAACACGTCGCAAAGGACATGTTCCCCGATTCCTTACACACCAGAGGTGAAAGGGAGTATAGAGCAGGAAGTGGAGGAGATGCTGGCCCTATGGGTAATTGTACCATCTCAGAACCCTTGGGCTTGTCCGGTAGTCCTGGTACCTAAAAAGGACAGAACCACTTGGTTCTGTGTGGACTACTGGCAGCTCATTGCTGAGACGGTGTTAGATGCTTATCCCATGCCCTGCATGGATGAGCTCTTTGATAAGCTTGCAGGGGCAAAGTATATGACTACCATGGATTTGTCCAAAGGTTATTGGCAAATCCCTCTGACCCAGGAGGCTAGGGAGAAGTCAGCATTCATTACTCCAAGTGGCCTCTATGAATTTTTAGTGATGTCATTTGGGATGAAGAATGCCCCGGCTGCCTTGCATCGCCTGGTCAATAGGTTGCTGGAAAGGATGCAAAATTTTGCAAGGGCATACCTGGATGACATTGCTGTGTTCAGTAATTTAGTGCATGTAGCTGCGGTGCTGAAAAGGATCAGGGAAGCAGGGCTGACACTAAAACCTACAAAGTGTCTAGTGGGTATGGCTGAAGTGTTATACTGCTGCGGCCAAGTTTATTCGAGCATTTGCCCGTTCTTGGCCGCAGCAGTAGCCTGGCGCGCGCCCGAGAGTGACGGGCGCGCGCCGAAGCAGCGGAAGAGCGCCCTCCGATCGGGGCGCTCTCCCTACCGCTGCCGGGTCTGCCGGGTCCCCCGGAACCCCCTGCCGCTGTCCCGCGATCGCGGGACACCAGGGCTCCCTCGGGGAGCCCCTGGACGCGCGTGCAGGGGGCGCACGCTCCCGAAGACGCGTGACCGCTCGTCTATGACGCGCGGCACGCCGAGGGGCGGCCACTAGCAAGCCGGGAAATCTCCCGGCTTGCGGTACCGGCCACACTTTAATAAAGTGTGTCGGTAGTGTAGTTAGGACACAGAGTGGGTGGAGGAAATTTGATGCAAGGTTGAAGCAATAGTTCAGTGGCCATTGACTAGGACAAAGAAGCAGGTCATGACTTTTTTAGGCACCACAGGTTACTATAGGAAGTTTGTCCCTCAGTATAGTGCCATTGCTAAACCCCTGACTTGGCAGAGAAACAACTCTCAGTTCTGGTAGCTGGTCTCCTGCCTGTGAAAAATTGTTTCAGGCATTGAAGACAGCACTCACTAGTGCTCCCATCCTGGCTGCACCTGATTACACAAAAAATTTAATTGTGCAGACCGATGCCTCCGACTATGGTATTGGTGCTGTACTCAGCCAGGTGGGGAAAGAAGGGGGTGAACACCCCATTGTCTATCTGAGTAGGAAACTGCTACCGAGGGAAGTGGCTAATGCCACAATTGTAACCATGTACTATTTGTTTTACTCTGTGTCCAGGACATACTTGAAAACGAGAGGTAGCTCTCAATGTATTACTTCCTGGTAAAATATTTTATAAATAAATAAATAAATAAAATTGAGAATGAGTGCCTTGCCATAGTTTGTGCTCTGAAGACATTGCAGCCCTATTTGTATGGCAGGTCCTTCATTGTGATCACAGATCACAATACACTAAATTGGCTACAAAGGGTGTCAGGGGAGAATGGCAAACTGCTTCGCTGGAGTCTTGCATTGCAAGAGTTTGACTTTACCATCCAGCACAAGAAAGGCAGTGAGCATGGTAATGCTGATGGACTCTCCCGACAGTTCATCCCTAGTGAGCCTAAAACCTCAAGAACATCCAGGCATCCGGAGCCACCTGATGTGGTGACTGCCACAGAGCTTTCATCTTGAGGAGGGAGGTGTGATGGCGAGGGGGTAACCAGGCTCACAATAAAGGTTTAGGGCCGTTTGGTTACCTCTGATCCATGTATTGGGGTTCCAGAGTGTCAGCTCTTGAGCCCAGGGTTTGTACATGCATAACCTGTAATGTGCGGTAATAAAGTATTTTTTTTTTTTTATAACTTTCTTTTATTGGGTTTTTCAATGATAGTACATGCCAGTATCACAGTGATGTCACTTGTTTTTCATTGTGACATACAACAACAAAACAAACATGGGGGGGGAAGACGTGAGAGGGTGTGGTAAGGGGGGGTTAGGGGGAAGGGCATAGAGTGACTGGATGGATTATAGTCTCTTCCGTGTGTTCCCTTAGGCCTGGCTCTTTTCTACATGTTCTTTACTGTCTCGTCAAACATTCCACCTAGTTTAATAATCCGGGGAAGGGATAATTCTCCTTCATTGATCTTGTTCGTCGGGAATTCTATAGTTCTATCTCCCCTGTGTCTGTTCCGCCGCCGAAGGAGAACCCACCTGCCCCTATCAAAGCCAGATGGCGGCATTGCTAATCCCTGGGATATCGGTCTGTGCTAGCCATAATGACCAGACTTTTTGGAAATTTGGGCCAGTGTCGTTGACTAGACTTGTCAGCTTTTCCATCTGGCAAGCGAACCAAATTCTATTCCGAATTTTATCTATTGATGGAATTGCATCCTGATTCCACAATGCTGCGGTCTCGCATCTCATTGCCGTCGCAAAATGTGCTATAAGTTTGTTTCCCGATCTAGACACCTCTTCTGTGGGTTTACCTAGTAGGAAAACCCAGGGATCTAGTTGGATTTTGAGGCCCAAGAAAACCTTTTGTAGCCAATCTCTAATTTGAGTCCAAACGGGAATGATTCGAGGACAAGACCACAGCATGTGTACCAGATCTCCCCGTTCCCCGCACTTCCTAGGACAGAGCGGGGAAGCGCCCGCGACAAATTTTTCCAGTCTAACTGGGGTGAGGTACCACCGTAATAATACTTTATATGAGTTCTCCTTCAGCGTCGTACAGATCGAGCTACTAGCCGCAGCTTTAAAAATCGCTTCCCAGTCTTTGTCTTCTAACTGTCCAGTCAGATCTGTCTCCCATTGTGTCATGAAGCTTGGTCTGTGTGCGTCATCGGAGTTTGTCTTGGTCACCACCTTGTACAGAGCAGAGATGAGTCCCCGTGTATCGGTTCCCCGGTTACAGAGCTTTTCAAAATTGGTTAGGGGTGGTCTATTTGGGTGTTTGGAATAAAATGCCCGGACCTGGAGGTATCTAAGAAATTCTGTATTAGGTAAATCCGTTTCTGACTGTAGATTATCAAATGTTTTGATTGTGTCTCTGCCCTCCAGGTCCTTGAGTCTTCTTACTCCCCCTTTTTGCCAGAGTGTGAAGTTTCTGTCAGTTAACCCCAGAGCAAAGTCCGGATTTCCATATAGGGGAGTCATTAGAGTGTGTTTTGAGGTTAGTGAGGGACTATTTTTAACCGTCTCCCAGACCAAGAGAGAGCTCAACAATGAGGGAAGCGGGTTCTTGATGTCTTTTAGCCTGGATTTAGGGTACCATATAAGGTCTTGCAGCTCCAGCGGGGCGCAAGCTTCTCTCTCCAATGCCACCCATTGCCTTTGCTCAGGATCCCCATGCCACTGTGTAATTTGGCATAATTGGGCCGCTTTGTAGTAGGCCATCAAGCACGGCACTGCCAACCCCCCCGTTTCCTTAGGCCTTTGCATGATTGACCTTTTTACCCGTGGTTTTTTGTTTTTCCAAATGAAGTTTGTAACTGCTTTCTGCAGTTCTATAATATCTGATCTTACCACGGGTATCGGAAGAGTTTGGAACAGGTATAATATCCTGGGGAGGAGGTTCATTTTTACGCAAAAGATTTTACCAATCCAGGATATCCCATATGCAGACCAGTCTTTGAGTTCCTTTATGAGGGTTTTTATAAGTCTCGGGTAATTCTCCTGGTAGAGATTATGGCTTTGTTTGGTTAGGAAAATTCCCAAGTATTTTAAAGCTCTGGTCTGCCATTTAAACTGAAAGTTTATCTCGATTAGTTTCTCTGTCGCCTTTGGGATATTTAGACTCAGCGCCTCTGACTTTGATTGATTGATCTTAAATCCGGAGATTCTGCCAAATTTATCCAGTAGAGCGAACAGATTGGGTAATGCGGTGAGCGGTTTTGTCAAAGATAATATAATATCATCTGCGTATAGCGCGATTTTATGATCTTGGGCACCTATTCGCACTCCCGTAATATCTGGATTGCGCCGAATGTGTGCGGCCAGCGGTTCCATGCATAGGGCGAACAACAGGGGCGAAAGTGGGCATCCCTGTCTGGTACCGCTTTTAATTTTAAACATATCTGATGGGAAGCCTTGGTGTACACTGGCGACACACTTTATTCGAGCTCGGCTAGTCCCACGAATTCGGGTATACCCGGGTGTATTGAGGTTTGTGACTGTTTTCTGCCCGAGTGCATTGGGTTATTTTCCAGGCAGGGATTGAAGCATTTTATTCCCGCTGGCTGCAATACTGCACAGTATATATATATATACTGCATTACAATTCATGAATTTATGCCATCTGGTAGACACGCAAAGCATTGCAGCCTATTAAATCCTAATCATTATCATTTAACAGATCAGCCGCCCGTCAGCCAGGCATGAACCCAGGCTGGGAAGGCAAACGCAACGGGGCTTGTCAGAGGTGAGGAGCGGCGCATTCCAGGTATCTGCCAGGTACATACTGGGTATTTGCTCGAATAAAGTGTGTCGGTGCAGTAACACCCTGGCGGTCGGGGTTGTGTATAATGCTTTTATTGCCCTTATAATTTTGTTCTCAAACCCGAATGCCTCAAGCGTGGACTCCATATATGGCCAGTCGATCCTGTCAAAGGCCTTTTCTGCGTCTAAGTTTAGGATTACTCCCTGGATCCCGTTGGCGTTAATGTAGTTAATAATATCAATTATCTTTCTTATATTGTCGGCCGCTTGTCTGTCTCTAATGAAGCCAACTTGGTCTGGGTGTATAAGCCGTGGCAGGATCGTACTCAATCTATTGGCCAATAATTTGGAGTAAATTTTTACGTCCGAATTGATTAAAGATATTGGCCGGTAGCTTTGGCAATTTGTAGGATCTTTGTCCTTTTTAAATATTATGGATATCGACGCCTGAAGCATCTGGTCCGAGAAGGGTTCCCCCGCAAGAACTCCATTGAATAATTTAAGCATGTGTGGCGCCAACACCCCTATAAATTTCTTGTAATATAGGTTAGAAAACCCGTCTGGGCCTGGGGCCTTAGAGGGTTTGAGATGTTTGATTACCGCTGTCAGTTCCTCTAACGTGAAGTCAGATTGAACTGCCTCATTCTCCAGCTTGCTCACCTCTGGTAAGGCTGCTTCGTCTAGGAAGGACTGTAAAAGTTTTTTTGTTTTTGGGTTTTGTGATACTTTCTCCCCATTATATAGCTGTTCATAATAAAGCCTAAACTCTTCCACTATGCGTTTGGGATTGGAGGTTAACTCTCCTGATTTTGTTTTTATGGTTTGTATGTTATAGCTCGGCTGCCTATTACGGATCCTGTTTGCTAACATACTGTAGTGTCCGGCTTGTTGGCCTTCTCAAAAAATTTCCGCTTAGTCCAACTGATATCTCTCTCGGCCTGGGATGTGAGGAGGAGATTAAGCTCAATTCTTACATCTTTCAGCTCCTTAAGGATGTCCTCTCCGCCTGTTCGGCTATGTAGTGCAGAGAGCTCGTGTAACCTCTTATATAGTTGTGTCAATTTCGCCTCTCTTTGTCGTTTGCGTCTTGCTGCGAGACTAATCAAAGTTCCTCTTATTGTGGCTTTGTGAGCCTCCCACAGTGTAGTGTGGGATTCCACAGTGCCTGTGTTTGTAATAAAAAAAATTCTGATCTCGTCTTTGACTGTCTGTGCCAATTCCGGAATTTTAATAAGGGATTCGTTTAGCTTCCAGTTTGCTCCCGGGCTAACCTGTCTAATTTGTGTGCATCTTAGCTCGATCGATGCATGATCCGACCATGTAATGTCATGTATCAGAGTGTTGGAGATTTGTGGGACCATTCTACTCGATACAAAGAAGTGGTCAAGTCTGCAGTAACTGTCATGGGGGTGCGAATAGAATGTATATGTGCGCTCGCCTGGGTGTTGTTCTCGCCATATGTCCACTAGGCATCCCCTTCGTAGCCCTTCTAGCAGCTCTTTGGTTCCTGTTTGTCTCCCCTTCTCCTGGCTCGGAGATCTATCAATACGAGGGTCTAGGGCTTTGTTAAAATCCCCTGCTAATATCACATTCCCGCTTGCCCAGCTTTGTAGCTTCAAAAATAATTCTGTAAAGAATTGGGGGTTGTTATCGCAGGGGGCGTACACGCATGCTAAGGTTACCCTGGTTTGCTGCAGTAAGCCTACCACAATGATATATCTCCCTTCAGGGTCACGCTTTAATTTTTCTGGCACAAATGGGACTCTGTTGTGGATCAAGATAGCTACACCCTTTTTTTTTTTCCTTGGCTGAGGCTAGGTAGAATTTTCTAAAGTGTTTATCTATGAATTTCGGATTATTATTAAGGCTATAGTGTGTCTCTTGCAGGAAGAGAACATCAGTGTTTTTGCTTATGAAGTCAGCGAAGGCTATCCTGCGTTTTCGGGGGGAATTAAATCCCTTTACATTCTGGGAAATGAACGTTAAGGCCATCTTTGTGTGTGTAGTGGGTGCTTATGGGCGTCTGGCGTTCTCTGCTTACCCGGCTCGTGTTGTTGCGAGGGCTGTTGGTGACAGAGCTGCAGGTCTTTTGTTGCCCAGTCGTCTCTATTAGGGATACCTGGATGGGGGGGAGGGAAACACATAGGGGAGTGACAGGAAACATACGACCTTGTCATAGTGACAAGGGAAACCACTTTGGTCTTAGAGGACCCATGGTTTGCTGCCCGGGGACACTGTTCCGAATCCAGTGCGTCCCAGTTCCCTATAAGGGGTTGTGGGAGGACACTGAAGTCGAGGAAGCCCAGGTCTTTGGTTAGGCCGTGGCTTAAGGCCACCGTCCAACCAGAGAGGTACATGCCAACAGGCAACAGGTAGGGCAGACATCCGCCCCCCCCGCCGGCAGCGAATACCTTGATTTTTATTATTAATCAGCGCTTAAGCACTATGACATAACTTGACTATAACTCAACTTGTGTCTCTGGAAAAGAAAACTTTGGTTAGTTTAAACCTATCAACCATGCAGTCTTTAGTTGATTACCCTGCAACTGCGTGGTATGTTTAGCCTTTCTCCCCAGTAGGGGAATGCGCGGACCCCTCTGGGGAGCTCTGGGCCTCTGTGCAGCTCTTCTGATGGCTGTTTTCATCTCACAGCCTGGCGTTGTTCCTGCTCCGAGGTGAGGACGCTGTTTGCTGACGTCAGGGTCCTAAAGACGGGCTCTCGCGAGAGTTTCTCCCCCGACGTCCTCTGCGGGTCACGCGCAGATCTGACTGGTGTTTGCAGAGGGGGCTGGTGTTTCTCGGGGGCGGAGTCTTCTGCTTTACCTCGTGTTCGCGCCAAATCGTCTTCCGCCATTCTGAGTTGGCGCTTCTTTGCCGGATTCTCCTGCCCGTCGTCCCGTGAGGCCATTTTGGAACGTGGAGAGTGGGGTAAGAAAAAGATAGGGGAGAACTTTTGCCGCGTCTTTTCTTTACTTGGTCTCTCCCCTCCTCTTGTGTGCATGGTAGAGAAGCTCCGGGGGGCGTTGTTGTAATGTCTTTTTTTTTTTTTTTTGCAGAGGACCGCAGCTTGTGAGGGTAGATAGTTCAGTTTAAACCTAGTAACAACAGTAACTGGTGATTCAGGGGTAACTGTGGGCCATCTTGTGTGGCCTTCATCCTGATCCTGAGGGGCCCGCTTTAGCGTGTCTTTGTTTTGGTGGCTGTCTCACTTTCTCCCATTCGGTCCGACGGGGTAGACGGCTATCCAGGGTTTCAGGCTGCGGTAAGGTGTTAGGGAGGCCCAGCTTGGTGAGGAACTCAGGGCCGTCTGCGATGTGTTTAATGACGTGTGATCTGCCATTTTGCAGCACAATCAAGGCGAAAGGGAAAGCCCAACGATAGCGGACATTTTTTTCCCTGAGTAGCCTAGTGATCGGCTGGAGGGCCTGCCGTCGTGCGAGCGTGATCGGTGAGATATCTTGGTATATGGCCATCTCTATGTCTTCAAATTTTATTATGGGGGTAGCTCTTGTAATTTTGCTTATTTCAGCTTTTGTTGTGAAGTGGTGTAATCTCATTATGACGTCCCTGGGAGGATTATTGGGAAGTGGTCTAGCCCTCAGTGCCCTATGGCACCTGTCCATTACTAGTTCTGCCTCAGTTTTTCCAGGCATGATAGATGACATCCAGCGGTTTATTAGGAGCTCGGGGTCTAAGATCTCCTCCGGTATCCCCCGGATCCTCAAGTTGTTTCGCCTGTCTCTGTTCTCACTGTCCTCGTTGCGTTCCTCGAGGTCTGCCACTTTCCTTTCCAGGGCTGTAACTCTGGAGTCTGTTTCTGTTTGGCAGCGGGCAGCTTCATCCATTTTCTCCTCCAGGTCATTTGTGCATGTTCCAATGTTTAGTATGTCTTTACGTAAGGAGTCAACTTCCCCGCGAAAGAAGGTCTTTAAATCTGTGAGGAGTTTGGCTATTTCTTTCTTCATGGCTCCTGTCTGGTTCCCCACTGTCAGGTCTGGTTCCTGAGCGGAGTCGGAATCAGATGCCGCCATGCTATCTGTCTCCTGTGTCTTCTTAGCTCCCACAAAATATGTGCGCACGTCCACTTTCTGCTTCGATTTTTTTCTCGTAGCCGCCATGTGTCTGTATGCCTGGTGTGTAGGGCCAACAGCTCCTGTAGTTTTTTTTTTATTTCGTTGAGTTTTGCGGTGCGCTGTGTAATTTTAATGCCGGCGGGACTCGGAGCGTTCAGGTTAGGCTGCCATCCCTGCTCCTGCCGCGCATGCGCCCAATAAAGTATTTTTTATGTATTTTTACCTTTCCAGAAGTGCCAGCAAGCAGAGATTGATGTGGTATGAGTTTCAAGGGGGGCAGGGGGGCAGAGAAAATATTGTCAGAATGTGCCTAGGTAGCCGGGGGCCAGAGTTGTTGGATACCCCAAAAATGTACCCGGAAATCTTGAGCGATTCCTGGATACATGTAGGCACATTGTCCCGGCAATACCTCCACTTGAAAACGCTTTCGTGACTCACCACTAGGGGTTCCCTAATTCAGCACAGACCAAAATGATAAAACGGTCATAGGGATGTTAGGTGTCCCTGAAACAGTCAAGGGGTCCCTAGGTTAATGGGGATTCCGAGTAAATGCCAAGGCCACCCAGAACCGGTATAGGGGTTCTGAGGTGCTCCAACCATACATATAAGGTTGTGAGGGAATTCTTAGAATCCATACTAAGTCTATGCAATAGTGTGTGGGGAATATGGCTAGTGAAACATAAAGTGCAGCTTTTTATTCTATTCCCCAGACCAGAAAGACTTTGTTAATAAAATATACACTTTAAAAAACTAAGTGTGTTAAGTACATATATGCTTTGTGCACAATGAGCTGGGACTTTCAGAACCAATGTTCTGACAGGGCACTCTGGCTACTAACTTGGTGCCAGTGGGTCTGACAGGACATTGGAGATGAAAGCCACAGAGGATGTCTGAGGTGTCAAGACCATTTGGGCAGAAGGGAAGAGCTCAAGTACCCACGTCCTGGGATGAATGGAAGTTCTCCGAATTTCCATTTGCCCCACCAGACTTGGAGGAGCCCAACCAGTGTGTGGCTTCTGAATAGCAAGTGGCTAAGGTGGCAACCTTGCACATGCCCTTGGCAGATTCAACACCCTCACTTCCATGGCTTCACAAGACCAGCATCGCTCTGGTTGGCTGATTAGGAAACTCCCACGCCCGGATTGGCTGCAGGGTTTTGGGAATGAAACTCAGAAGTATTATAAACCCCTGAGCCAATCAGATTTGTAGATTTTAAACACCAAGTCCAGCAAGTTAATTCAAGTCCTCTGGAGTGAGGGGAGCGGTGGTGTCTGGAATTGCAGGCTGATTTAAGTTCCAGGACATTTCAGGCTAGGTCGCTGTCAGGGTAAGCTTTGGATTTAGAAGCCCCTGCACCTTTGAAACTATAGTTTTCACCCCCAGACCCCCAGTAAGTGTGTCTTTTTTTATGTAGATTGTGTAACATTGTGTGTCTGCCTTTTCCTGTGAATAAATATACAATTTATTTCATTTACCTGTTTTGCTCAATGTATGATCCTGGTAAAAAGGTGTAAATGCCTGGTCTCCCGTGACAGAAGTTTGCTACTTGCTTTGCACCTAAAATAACTAATGACCTCCATGCTTCCAAAGACAAAGGTCAGTACACTCTGCTCATATTGCTCGACCTCTCTGCAGCATTTGATACTGTGGACCACCCTCTTCTCCTTCACATTCTCCATACTCTTAGTTCCGTAACAAAGCTCTATCCTGGATTTCCTCTTACCTCTCCTATCGTACTTTCAATGTCTCATTTGCCAACACCTCCTCCTCTATTGATCTCTCTGTGGGGGTACCCGAAGGGTCTTTCCTGGGACCTCTTTTCTTTTTTCTTTACACAATTTCTCTAGGTGACCATATCACATCTCTTGGGTTCAAATAACACCACTATGCTGATGGTACACAAATTTACTTTTCAACCCCTGACCTTACACCTGCTGTTCAGACCAAAGTTTATGAAAGTCTCTCCGCTGTATCATCCTGGATGGCCCTCCGCTGACTCAAACTTAATATGTAAAAAGCAGAGCTCTTCATACTTCCTCCCAAACCTGGCTCTTCTACCTTCTTCTTCATGACCTTGAAACCTGCGTGGAAGCCCCCCCTCCCTCCAACTTACATATATATAAACACAACAAAGGTCTAGAGGTACAAAGGCCATGGCTTTATTTAAACAAATTATAACTCCTGGTAAGGACCAACCCTTCCAGCATGCTCCCTCCCCCTCGCACCCCCCAGGTAAATGCCGATGGCAGCCAAACCATGGCCTGCAAGACCCACCAAACCGCGCACTCCAGAGAAACATGCACAAATGAGCCCTGCCCACTCACCGCCAGCATAGGGCTTCTCAGCACCATAGAGCCCCTGCTAGCAATGTTAAGACACACACAACCCCAACAGCTGCTGCGACGAAGGCAACACATGCCTTCAAATGCCCACCTCAAACATGGCAGACATCAAAGTCTTTCCTTCATTTTCTTCCTATTTTTTATTTTTCTTTGTGGAAAAGAGTACCTCAAAATACAACAATTTAACAATGTAGCCATACAAACATCATGGTATCACACAAATCAAAGGGACGGGTGGGCAGGAACTTCCTGGCAGGAAGCAGACTGCTTTCCTGCCCCCCTTTGAGTCACCTTAGCCCTGCCTTATCCAGTATCACAAGCATGCTGCCTAGGGCTCATATTTGACTCCTCTTTCACGTTCTCCTCGCATTCAAAATGTAGCTAAAACCTGTCATTCTTTCCTCCGCAATACTGCAAAGATACGCTCTTTCCTCTTTTGCTCTACTGCTAAACTCTCATGCAAGCCCTCATTTTCTCCCTTCTGGAATCCAGCCTTCCTGCCTCTCACCTGTTTCCCCTACAATCGATAAATCCTAAACGTTGCTCCCAGAATCACCTGACTCTTTCCTAAATCGGTCTCAGCGTCTCTCTCCTGCTGAAATCCCTCTCCCACCTTAAACATTTCCCACTCAATGTCCCACTCGCCTGGAATGCTCTTGCCCTCAAAATCCAAAAAGGGCTATCTGCCACC
The DNA here is from genome assembly GCA_036426205.1 of Ascaphus truei. NCBI lineage: Eukaryota > Metazoa > Chordata > Amphibia > Anura > Ascaphidae > Ascaphus > Ascaphus truei. The sequence continues at coordinate 63,699 of WSYH01000983.1, read as the reverse complement.
TATATAAATATCCGGAGCCTGAGGCCCAAATTGGATGAACTAAGAGCATGGTGTCTTATGCATAAACCCATCGTTCTCACAGAAACATGGCTAACCCCTAAAACTTCCGATGCAAATATTGCCATTCAGGGATACTCAATTTCTAGGAGAGATAGGTCAAAGAGAGAAGGAGTGGTGTTATTTTATATTGCAGACACCTTACAATTTACACTGTTAAATTGCCCCCCAAGCCCACACTCTTTTGAAATCCTAGTTGCAGAATCTCCCATCTTGGTTGCTGGCAACTACCGCACCCTAAAGCCCCTCTACAATCCCTGACTGATATCACCCAGTTTCTTGGCTCCATTTCCACTCTGAATAAGAAGAATGAGCTGCTAGTTCTTGGGGATTTCAACTTCAATTGGCTTGACCCTAAAAACCACAAAATCCAGATACAAATCAAGTCACTTAACCTAACGCAACTAATTTCCCAACCCACACGGACAAATCTGAAATCGCACAACCATTCCTTGCTAGACTAGATTCTCTCCTCAAATCCCAGCAGAATCCAATCCTCTGGCATCATTCCTAACATTTTCAATGACCATGCAATAGTGTACTGTGTAAGGAAAATTAAACTGCCCCAATCAAGCCATAAAGTTCTCCTCACTAGAGCATTTAGAAACTTTAATCCACAACAGTTTCTGGGTGACCTTACCAACTGCCCTTGGCACAGAATCGATTTAATACCCGACCCTGATTCTGCGCTCGACTATTTCTAATCCGAGTTCTTAAAACTCGGTGATACCCATGCTCCACTAAGCAGAATAAGGGTATGGGGGGCCACCTTCCATGGGTTACAACTGACCTTATAGCACTCTAACAGTTCAGGGATGCCTTGTGGAAAAGCTACAAGGTAACTGGCACTACCAAGGATCTCAATCACTACAGATGCCTTAGGAACATGTGCACAAGGCAAACAAGGCATTCAAAAGCACAATACAGTATTACTCTGACAATCTCCTCCAGAATACATCAAACCCTGCCAACTTCTGGAAGGTTATCAACAATATATTCCAGCCTTCTAACCATCAACAACCAAGTAATATCACTAAGGGGGATATTACTCTGACCATCCCCACTGACATTGCAAATGCATTCAATGATTACTTTGTGGGGTGTGCTACTAACTTATTAGCGAAACGCAACCCAAACCACAAACATGAATCTCATCCTGGGAGTACCCATACAGCCCCACCCCCTCCAAACACTGCCCACAATTTTCAATTTGGCCCAGTATCTGAAGAGGAGATTACACAAGCACTCCTCAAATTAAAACTAAGCAGCCAATGTGGACCTGACTTACTACAACCTAAGTTCCTAAGACTTTGTGCCCCAGCAATTGCCAAACCAATTGCTTCCATAGTCAACTCTATTCTGTCTGCATGCCATATCACTAAGACCTGGAAAACTGCCAGAGTTGTCCCAATCTTCAAAAGTGGGGACAAAAACACTGTTTCAAACTACAGGCCAATCTCTCTTCTCCCAATATTATCCAAAGTCATGGAAAAATGTGCCCACTCCCAACTAAGCGATTACTATACCAAGACAAATTTCCCTAGCAAATTCCATTCTGGCTTTTGCCCCAAACACTCCACCGTAACTACCCTACTAAAAGTTTGCAATGAAATCCAGTGTTGAATGGAATGGGGACAACTCCCTGGTGCAATATTCCTAGATTTTGCAAAGGCTTTTGATACTGTTGATCATGCTATCCTGCTTAACAAACTCAAGAGCTCTGGAATAGGGAAGCATGCTTTAAACTGGTTTCAGTCCTATCTATCAGGTAGATCTCAACATTTGTCCATCTTAGGCTCTAACTCCAACCCCCTGAATATCACCTGTGGTGTCCCGCAAGGCTCTGTTCTGGGCCCCCTGCTCTTCTCAGTGTTCATCAATGATTTTCCAACAGATTGTAAGGAAGCTTCACTACACATGTATGCAGATGACACAATCCTATATGCACACAGCCATAGCCCCTCCGACCTTGAACACATACTTCAGTCTGACTTTCTGAGACTCGAAAACTGGATTTCCCAAAACAAACTGTTTTTAAACACTGACAAGACTGTAACAATGGTATTTGGGACCAAGACTAAATTTTTAAAGCTTTCAGTGACTGAGCTCCAGATCAGAACCAACGCTAACACCACCCTAACTCCTGTTACTAGTTTTAAATACCTGGGTGTAGACGGACGCTCACAGAGGTACACAATTGGAGACTTTTGTAAGGTGAAATTATAACAAGGCTTTATTGTGCCTTTTCCTTAACATCAGGAAACCATCCAAAACAAGGGGTAAACAAAGCTTCTATTCACTTGGGAGTATTTCTAGTGAAATACTATGCAATTCACAACTCCCTTAGATAAGCATGTCTCCCAGCCCCAAACACATACACTGGCGACCAACTTTATTCTTACTTGGCTAGCTCCGTGAATTTCAGAGGATCCCGGTGATGTGCGGTTTTGTGTCGTTTTCTCCCGGGGTATATAGCGTTATATTCGCGGCTGTGATTTAAGCATTTTATTCCGGCTGGCTGCAATACGACAATGCCGTGTAAAAATGCATGGGGGCGATTGCGAGCTGTTGTCTTTGAAGCCGAGAAATTCATGAATTGTAATGCAGTATATACTGTATATATACAGTATATACTGTATAACAACAACCCCTATAACCCCTAACATACACATACAGTACTGTATATGCACATCAATGATACTATAGGCCGTCCCCTGGCGAGATGTGTTTGCAGCAGAGAGAGAACCGCTGCTCTCTGCGCAAACATCGGCACATTAAAAATGATTTAAAATACATTTTTATTCATAGTGTAGATGTGCAGGGGGTCTCCGGAGCTGAACCGCATTGGTTTCAGGTCTGGGGACCCCCTGCTCCCCGAGATACGGCCCCCTTTATGAGGTACCGGTATCCCTCTGCGTTTAAAGGTCCCGATCACGTGACCGCGACACGTAAACAAAGCAGAGGGATACCGGCACCCCCTAAAGGGGCCTATATCTCGGGGAGCAGGGGGTCCCCGGACCTAAAACCACAGCGGTTCTGCTCCGGAGACCCTTTGCACATCTACAGTATGAATAAAAAACATATATAATTAAACACTCGTTTCTTACCTTAGCGGCTATGTGCTATGGTAACGAGCTGCATTTCTGTATTTTAATAATATTGTACAGTGACAGGTTCCCTGAGCCAGAAATTAATGCTCAGGGGACCCCCTGCTCCTGCACATAATTATTAAAAATACAGAAATGCTGCTTCATTACCATAGCGTATAGCCACTAAGGCAATGAAGGGTTTAACCCACCGTGCCCGCTTTATTGTGGGTACGGGGGTGGGTGAAGGGGGTGTTTGGCACTTGGTTGAGTTTAGGACTTGCGGTGTGTGTTGCTGGTGCACTTAACCCCTTCACGGCCATAGCAGTTAATACCGCTACGGTCATGAAAGGGTTAAGCCCTCCCTCTACCCCCCCTGCAAGCCCTAAACAACCACCGTTGGGGCTAATACCCCCTTCACCCACTCCCGCTACCCACAATAAAAAAAACCTCACAAACAGCAGCCGCCAAAAAAAATTAAAAAAAAATCTAAATAAATAAATGACTATAAATAAATACATTTGAAATACATTTTTATTTATAGTGTAGATGTGCAGGGGTCTCCAGAGCTGAACCGCTTTGGTTTCAGGTCGGGGGACCCCCTGCTCCCTTTATGAGGTGCCGGTATCCCTCTGCGTTTGTATATTGGTCCATGTGACAAGCTTTCAATGACGTCACATCATTTTTCCCCCCAAGCCTCTGTCACATGGTAGTAGAGCCAATCAGAGTAGGGATGGAGTTCCCACGCTCTGATTGGCTACCGTACCATGTGTGGACGGCCATGTGTCTTTTAATGATGTCATCTTAAAGGCAATTGAAGCAAAGCCATTCTGATTGGCTGTGCTTTCATTGCCTTTAAGTGACGTCATCATTTTTTTTGTCGGCCAAAACACATGGTTTTCACGGCCCAATATGGTGCTGGCGGGATCCACCAGCAGGCCTCCAGAACCTGTGTAAAACGGGCTGCTGGTAAACTGTAGGTCTGTCCAGGTGCCCCGCCAGCCCACCGGGTCTCCCCCATTCCCATCTCTCCCCCATTCCCCTCTCTCCCCCATTCCTCTCTCTCCTCCATTCCTCTCTCTCCCCATTTCTCTCCCCCCTTTCTCTCTCTCTCTCCTGCTCTCCCCCTCTCTCTCCCCCTTTCTCTCCTTCTCCACCCTTTCTCTCTTTCTCGCGCCCCTTTCTCTCTTCCCCTTTTTCTCTCTTCCTCCTCCTTTCTCTATCTCCCTCCCCTTTCTCTCTTCCTCCCCCTTTCTCTCTCTCGCTCCCCCTTTCTCTCTCTCCCTCCCCCTTTCTTTCTCTCTCTCTCTCTCCCTTCTTCTCTATTTCCTTCTCTCTTCTCTCTATTCTTCTCTCCTCTCTTTTCTTCTCTCTTCACTCTTCTTCTCTCTTCTCTTCTCTCTTTTCTTCTCTCTTCTTTATTTTCTTCTCTCTTCTCTCTTTTCTTCTCTCTTTTCTTCTCTCTTCTCTTCTCTCTTCTCTTCTCTCTTTTCTTCTCTCTCTCCCCCCCGAAAAAAAATTCTGCACATTTAATATAGTGGGGGGTTTTCTCCCAATTTTTAATTAAATCAAGGGTGCGTCTTAGAATCGATGGCGTCTTAGAATCGAGGAAATAGGGTATATGACGGCACCCGAAACCCAGCTTAGCAAACTTGACACCCTCTACAATTCAATATGCCGTCTTGTTCTCCAATGCAACTACAACACATATCACAGCGAAATGCTCAAATAACTAGATTGGTCATCACTAGAGTCTAGGCGCAAAGTTCAACCAGACCCAAAATAAGTTATGGTGAGTAAAAACATGACAAATGCCCTCGACCGTATAGCAGATAAAAATACCACTTATGAGAACATTCCAGGGGCGGATTGTCCTATCGGACGATTGGGGCTGCCCCGGTGGTGCTCCCCAGCTTCCTGATCCGAGTTCCAACTTCTGCCCGACCGGAGGAGGGAACTGTGGAGTCCCCGGACTGGCAGGACCGTTAGGTAAGAGAGTGTGTGTTGAGAGAGGGGTGAGTGAGAGGGGGGTGGTCATACCTTCTCCGAAGCGCCCCTCCTCCAGCAGCGTCAACTTGTCATGGCGACTCGACATCACATGATGACGCGTTACCATCATGGCGCGACTTTACATGATGCCAGGACGCTGCAGGAGGAGGGCCACTCTTCAAGGCATTGCCAGGCCGGTGGGTAAGTACAATTGCCCCTTGCAGATTCACATGTCTCACACAGGTCAGCAATCCTGTTTTTACCCATTATATCTTATAATATAATATATATCATTATAGCATAGTTTTTAGAGAATTGCACTGAATTTTTGGAGCATCTCTGACACAATAAGAAGGTTGTTTCAGACTTCCTGGTTATGGTTATCCAAGATGGCCGCTTGCACCTAGAGCTCCATCTGGGCCTTTGCAGAATCTGCAGCCATCCCAGCACGAATTGGCTTAAAAAGTCAAAAGAAACATAGCGGGGGCTAGGCCAGACCGGGGGCTCTACAAAGGGGGTTGTATTGTCACTGTGACCCATCACCCAGGAAGCCCCAGAGAAATATAATATAAAGAGGCTGAGGCCTGACATCCTATGATGTCTAACTCCAGGGGTAAGGCAGAGGCTCCCTTACTGCATTAACACATCCCTGCTGGGAGGTGAGTGAGAGACCTGAACCCATCACAAGGCCCTGAGAGGCCTGATCCCATCAAGAGGCCCTGAATTGCCTGATCCCATCAAGAGGCCCTGAATGGCCTGATCTCATCACAGGGCCCTGAAAGGCCTGATTCCATCACAAGGCCATGAGAAGCCTGATCCCATCACAAGGCCCTGAGAGGCCTGATCTCATCACAGGTAGAGTGACCAGATTTTGAAAATGAAAAACCGGGACACACACAATTTTTTTTTTTTACATTAACAGTTTATTTATTGTAGTACACTTATACTTTATTACCATTAGTCCTTGTTACATAGGTGTGTGTGTGTGTGTCGACCTCACTAATCGAACAAAAAAAAGTTAGATGTGAATGATTCTGAACCCATTAACCAGTGTCAGGATGCCCCCTCTTCACAATTTCTAAAACAGCAATCCCGCCTGGGATCTTACCTGATCCGCAGTCCCTCAAGGAACTATACTGGAGGGGAAGTGTTCCCTACCTGTCTTCTGAGGTCTCCCGTGTGAAACTTGAGAGTCAGATCTGGAAGAAAGTAGGATAGGTTATTTTGGTGTAGGTATATGGCAGTTAAGATAAGACCGAGAGAGTGGGAGACAGTCAGAGAGAGAGAGTTAGAGAGAGAGAGAGAGTAAGAGAGAGAGTCAGAGAGTCAGAGAGAGAGAGTGAGAGAGAGTCAGAGAGAGAGTCAGAGTGTTACGCTGTGCTCACCACGGACAAGTAGGGACCCCGAAACTGAGGTGAGATGGGTAACAAACTGCACCCACGGCTACGGGGACACGCCTGGAAAGTGGAAAATAGGCGTCTGGAACCGTCTGGGAGTATAAAATAAAGTAAGATACTCGCCGACGAGAAGGGAGGTTTCAGAAGATAGGTGGTACCAAGAGCCTGGGGTCCAGAGCCGGGAGGTAGGTCGGAATCCGCAAACTGAGGTAAAGGGGTCGGGGAGTCCAGGAGGTCAGGATACAAACCAAGGGTAGAAGACAAGAGCAGATCCACAGCCAGGCCGGTTTGGTACGCAAGGGATCACTACGGAGACAACGAGACAGGAACTGAGGCAGGCACGACCGTGGTTAACACACGTCATACAAAGCTATGCTCAGCCAAAGAATGAATGGCTGAGCAAGTTATAAGTAGGAGGAGAGACCAATAGAGAGAGGGGGAGTAATGAGGGAGCGGCCCTAGGGAAGATGGGGATTGGTAGGGAGAACTTACCACAGCTGCGCTAGATGTGCAGCTTGTGAGCGGTGCACGCGCATCAGGCGTGTGTGCCGCGCGGGAGAGGTGCGCGCGGCCTCAGCTGGGGGCGGGAACTCCCCCTGAGGGAGGACGTAAAAGTCCTTGGCCGTGCGCGCGCATGCGTAAGATCTGTAGTCGCCGCGGGGAGCGGAGGAGCAGGAAGATCTCGCCCGCGGCGGTGAGGAGGCAGAGCTGGAGCGGAGGTAAGCAAAGTTACGGGAGGAACCCCTTTAAAAAGAGGTGTTCCCCCAGACCATACAGTACCCCCCCCCCCCCTTGAGGAGCAGCCTCAGGCTGACTCCAATATGGCTTTTGGGGAAATTTGGAGTGAAAGAGTCAACAGCCTGAGGGCATGTATTTGATGGTAGGGTACCCAAGATCTTTCCTCTGGGCCAAAGCCCTTCCAGTGAACCAGGTATTGTACCGAACCCCTCATCCTCCTGGAATCCAGAATAGACTGAATTTCGAACTCTTCCTGCCCCTGAACTATGACTGGTTTAGGGTCAATCGCTGTCCTATGGAACCGTGGACTCTGGGACACAGGTTTCAGCAGTGACAAGTGGAACACGGAGGGTATCTTCATGGATGGAGGAAGTTCCAGACGATATGCCACAGGATTGATCCGTTCTATTACTGAGAATGGACCCAAGAACCTGGGAGCCAGCTTGTGGCTTGGAGTCTTCAGTCTAATGTTCTTGGAGGAGAGCCAGACCTTATCCCCTGGTTTGAAGACTGGTGCCTGACGACGGTGACGATCTGCCTGTGCCTTTTGTCTATGGGTTGCGTTTCTCAAATCCTCTTGGATCCTTTTCCAGGATTCCTGAAGATCCTTGATTCGGTCATCGGTCGCTGGAACCCCGGAAGGAACTGAGGTGATGGGCAGCTGACCCGGGTGAAAACCAAAATTAATGAAAAAAGGGGATTTCAACGTCGAGCTGTTCTTTAAAGAGTTATGGGAGAACTCTGCCCACGGAAGTAAATCTACCCAATTATCTTGGCTGTCTGCGATGAAGCATCGGAGGTATTGCTCCAGAGTCTGGTTCGTTCTCTCGGTTTGCCCATTAGTTTGGGGATGATACCCGGACGAAAAAGGGAGGGTGATATCCATCCTGCGAGTGAAGGCTCGCCAAAATTTTGAGACAAATTGTGTACCTCGATCAGATATGATGGAAAGAGGAACTCCGTGAATACGGAATATTTCTTTAACAAAAATGTCTGCCAGGGTAGGGGAATTGGGTAGGCCTTTGAGAGGAATGAAATGGGCCTGCTTGGAAAAATGATCCACGACAACCAAAATGGTGTTCATCCCTTTAGAGGTTGGAAGTTCCATCACAAAGTCCATGGACAGATGACTCCATGGGCGTTCTGGTATAGGGAGGGGTTGTAGAAGCCGTACAGCTTTTTACGAGTGGTCTTAACCTGGGCGCAGATTGGACAAGTTTTTACGTATTCTGAAATGTCCTGCATCATGGTTGGCCACCAAAAGGTACGACCAATGAGGTCAGAAGTACTGCTAATGCCTGGATGACCGGCTGATCTAGAAGAATGACCCCACTCAAGAATCTTCTTAAGGAAGCGTGGAGCTGCATTCAGACGGCCGACCGGCACCTTAAGGCCCCTCAGGAGATTAGACTGGGCTGCCATGACCTGATCCAGGATATCAAAAGAGTTGGTGGAAACAATATATTTGGAGGGTAAGATTGTTTTGGAGATAACATCGGAATTGTTCTCAAACAGGAATTGACGTGAAAGTGCGTCTGCCTTTTGATTCTTTGAACCAGGAATGTAAGATATGAGATAATTAAATCTCGAAAAGAAAAGAGACCATCGAGCCTGACGCACCCCAAGGCGACGTGCACTCTCAATGTAAAGTAAGGTTTTATGATCAGTAAAGATCGAAATGGGGGTCTCCGTTCCCTCCAGAAGATGTCTCCATTCCTGAAGGGCGAGTTTAATAGCCAAAAGCTCTCTGTTTCCGACGTCATAGTTCCATTCTGCCGAATATTTTTTTTTTTAAAGTACCCACAGGGATGAAGTTTGGCCTGTGGGGACTGTCTCTGAAAGAGAATGGCGCCAGCACCGACGTCGGATGCGTCTACTTCTAGGGTAAAGGGAAGCCCGGGATCAGGGTAACGCAAAATAGGAGCTGAAGCAAAAGATTTTTTGTGGGAGTCGAAAGCTTGGAGAGCTACAGGAGACCAGACTGCTGTGTTAGCTCCCTTTTTGGTGAGGGCCGTAATGGGGGCCACGGTAGAAGAAAAATTCTTGATGAATTTACGATAGTAATTAGCAAATCCCAAGAATCACTGTATGGCTTTCAGGGAAGTGGGTTGTGGCCATTCTAAGACAGCCTTGAGTTTGACTGGGTCCATAGGGAAGCCAGTGCTAGAAATTATATTTCCAAGAAAGGGAATGGAAGAAAGATGAAAAGAACATTTCTCTAGCTTAGCATAGAGATTGTTCTCCCGAAGGCAGGACAGGACTAATTTGGTGTGTTGAATGTGGTCAGAGAGGGATTTGGAAAAAATAAGGATATCGTCAAGGTATACGATAACGAAGCTGTCGAGGAGATTCCGGAAGATCTCGTTGACAAACTCCTGGAAGACCGCCGGTGCATTGCACAGGCCAAAAGGCATGACTAGATATTCATAGTGCCCATCCTAGGTGTTAAAGGCGGTCTTCCATTCATCGCCCTGATGGATGCGGACAAAGTTATAGGCTCCGCGGAGATCAAGTTTGGAAAAAATTGTTGCCACCTGTAAACAATCGAAGTTTGGAAATAAGTTGCAGGGGGTAACGGTTCTTGATCGTAATTTTGTTAAGACCTCTGTAGTCAATACAGGGGCGCAAGGAACCATCCTTTTTCTTAACAAAAAAAAATTCAGCTCCAGCTGGAGATGAAGAATTGCGGATAAAACCTCTCCTCAAGTTATTCTGAATATACTCGGTCATGGCCTTGGTCTCGGATATGGATAGGGGGTAAGAACGGCTCTTGGGTAAGGTAGCACCGGGAAGGAGCTCAATAGGACAGTCAAAGTCTCTATGTGGAGGTAACACTTCAGAACGTACCTTATCAAAAACGTCCGCCAGGTCCCAGTAGACCGGTGGAAGGGAAGTTTTATACTCCACTCTGGCTAACATCCGGTAATTCCACTCTGGCTAACATCCGTTTGGGGGGAAGACAGGTCTTAAGGCACTGGGGGCTCTATCGTATGGGCTCATTACCAACCCAATCTAATTGTGGGTTATGATGTTGCAGCCAGGGGAGTCCCAGGATTACATCTACCTATGGAGTGTGAATCACGTCCAAGATAATCTTCTCTTGGTTACCGTCCTCCATGGAGAGGGATAGGGAACAAGTCTCCAGAGAAATAAAGGCTGGTTCGAGTGGACGCCCGTCTATGGCCTCCAGACCAACTGGAACAGCCATAGATCAGAAGGGAATCCCATTCCTATAGGCAAAACTCTGATCAATAAAGTTCCCCTGAGACACAGAATCTATAAATGCAGAAGCGGGGATCAGGGAGTTATTCCAGGCCAGAGAAATAGGCAGCATTATATGATTGGGAAGTATTTTAGAAGATAATAGAGGAGAAGAGATTACACCCAATGAGACCCTCTCATACCTTATTGGGTCCTGGCGTTTCCCGGTCGCAGAGGACAGCTGACCAACAGATGACCAGGATGACCGCAGTAATGGCACAGTCCACCATCTTGTCGGCGCTGTCTCTCAGACGCAGATAGCCGATGACCTCCGAGCTGCATAGGTTCGGGCTCATCCATGGGTTGGGAGACGTAATGGATGAGACTGCGGCTGGAAGACCGGGAGGAGTTGGTTAGAGGAAGAGCGCGTTCAAGTCTCCTCTCTCGTAGCCGCTGGTCCACGCGGATTCAGACCGCAATGAGATCCTCCAATCTGGTGGGTCTCTCCATAGTGGCCAGCTGGTCCTTGATGGCATCCGACAGACCCTGCCAAAAAGGTGCTGATAGTGAGCCATCATTCCAGGAGGTCTGTGCCGCGATGGTCCGGAAGTCCAAAGCATACTCGGCGACAGGACGAGTACCCTAGGAAATATGGAAGAGAGAAGAATCTGCCATAATTTGACGACCAGGCGTATCGAATACTTGCCTGAATTCTCAAAGAAAGTGAGAAT